>ONZK01002315.1:33314-45028 GCA_900322385.1 Pharnaceum exiguum | reverse complement strand
GGGGGGGGCACTCCGAGTTAGTAAACAAGTAAACAACTAGTTCATTGCAAAAACATAGTGCAGTCAGCTCTATTCTTTCTCTTTTTTTGGTGTTGAATTAGCAAGGACACTCTACAGAAACTTAGCCTGACATCACTGTCTTTCAACATGTACTCCAAAGCCTCGACACCAAAGTCCACTCAAAACATGACATCCCTCCAGATACAGAAAATATGAAGAAAGAACAACTTCTAATATCTGATCAATGAGGCAACCCTGATACATTGATCGCAAGACCGGTTTTCTTGCCTTAAAGTAGACAAGTCAGGAACTTGAGCAGACCACTGCCAAATCCCTTGAGAAACTTTGACTGAACATAGTATGGAACATGCAACATTATAAAAGGTTTGTACCGAAAGTCGAGTGACTACTATAGTGCTATGTCAGCTCATGATATACCTTGCCAATGATATTTGGTTGGCGGCTTATTCCTACCCACTCGTATGTTTTACCATCAAAATATCTTACAGTACGCATTCCAGCCCAAATACCTGCGACAAAAAACAAAAACCTTTATACATTCAGTATGCAATGAAGATATAGTAGTCAATCCAGATCACATACACATTTTTTAAAACAAATACAAACAGCACTATACGATAGTCACTAACTTACGACAGATAAACTTTCATAATGCAAAATCGTATTACTAAAGTTTTACCAATAATGGGACAAACACTCAGACACGGCACGTATATAGCTGCAGCGGGGTCTTCTAAGTGGTGTGGCTGGAATTCAGGATTTCTTCGTATAAAGCTTACTAAGCTTATTTCTTAGGGAACACTAAAAAGATACAGTTCAATAAATGAAGCGGAAGACAGTATAAATGACATTGAGATCTATAGCCTATGCCTTGAGGATTAAAGGTAACACAAACTGGTTAATAAACCAAGCTAAAGGTAAAGATCAGTAGATAACACCTTCCAACATTCAGTGCTTATTACCCATGTCTGAAAGAGTGAAAGGAGTAACTGAAAGACAAATGCCGGCACCGTATGGTCTGTGTATACATCTAAAGGTACCCACTGAAGTTGGCTAACTCTAATTAAGATGAAGATATATGCTCTTTCACTATTTAAAAAAAATGAAGCTTTCTGAGGGAAAAAGTTCAAGTCAAAATGATCAGTTGGCATGTACCATGGAATCCATGATGCATCACAAATAAGCAGGTTGAGCAAGACAAGATTATGCTATTGGTTATCATGAACATAGTAGATAACATTTGATGCACCTCTCAAAAACGGAGCTGAAAGAGAGAAAAGTGACCCCCTAAATGGAGTACAAATAATCAAATAGCCTATATTTGATGCACATAAAAAAGACACAAATGGAAAAAATATATATACAAAAGAAACAGAGCAGCTTTTGCCATAACTGACCCCCTAAATGGAGTACAATTCATGCCTTAGCTCCAACACAAATTCATGAGAGAAGCTACAATCACTGACCGAACCAATTGCAGATTAAAATGTCAAGAATAATGCTGTCCCACCAGCACTCGTTGAAGTTTGGTAACATGTGGCGGAAGGTTAACTGCAAAAGCAATCCAAGAATCAGGACACAATATAGTAAGAACTGAACATGTCCACATGAACTCCTAAGTAGAACAGAGACCACTTAGATAACTCATAAAAACCTAAAGAGAAAGGCATAAGCGGAATCACCTCCATCATTTCAAATCCAATAGATAATACCCAAAGCAGGGGTTGATTGCGGATCATAATTGCCTTACCCCACCATCCAAGAATATGCGCTACGACAAACTCATCGAAAATGGTTTCCTAGAAGAGAGCTAGAGCATATAAGAACTTCAGAATCAAGCAACAGACAAAACTGTTGACATATATTTGTATGAAAAAGAAACCACATTGATGGAATGTGAAAGAAGATACCATACATAAAGATTCTTAAACCTGTTTGCAGGGTCTTCTGGAACATAAACTCGACAATCAGCACCATATGATTTTTCAGGAAGTTCTGAATTAAAATGCAGATATGAGTCAGAATCCCAAACCACAAGCACGATCGCAAGGAATTGGCGCAGTAGCTAACTGAAGTGAAACTGAGGCATTCATGATATGATTCTCAAAATGTTTTAGATGAATAAACACCAATAATAGTCCCAGGAGTCAAATCCATTCACAATTACCAATCACAAGCCCCTCTAAATGTTTTACTGGATCAAGGATTCTGAACCCATAAAAAAGAGTGCATCTTTGTTTTTTTTTCTTCCCAGGTTTCATTTTTTTTTATAGCACCTTCTTTTATTATCTTTTGCTCCCCAGGGAAAAAAGGGAGGGGGGATTACATGTGATGATCTGAGGTCACCGAAAATGTTATTTAATCCCTCTTGCTTACTAACATTGGGATTCCATTCAATTTTTTGTCATACATACACAAGGGACTATATGTAAGTAAAATTGCTTCTGCATCAAAATTCAGTAACCTCTCTAACACAGAAACGAAGGGACCTTGTCGCAGAATATTAGACCCAGAAAGCAGAAATCTACTTACCAATACCAAGATCTGGATGAAGATATTTCATGAACTGTCGAGCATCATCACGCCTCTGGAATAAGAATCACAAGGAGGAGCATTGAGATACAGTTTGCTTTTTTATAGAAAGATGAATTTTATAAACCAAATGTGAAATGAGCCTTTATTAAGAAAGCTTTGGGCATTTAAATAAGTGTTCCTCTGAAGTCATCCTATACATGTAGGTTGTACAATTATATACAATCAAAAAAAAAAAGGTTGTACAATTATAGACTAGGTGGTCAGTCGGTGACAGAGTACAGTTTCACCAAGAAGTCCGCCGAAACAAAAGAGCGCGAAATTTATTTGGTTTTTAAGATTTTGAATTGGTGCAACAGCAAAAAAACAAAAATTCGTCAAAAAGTGGTACATAACCAGTAAACAATGAAAGCTTGCTGCTTGATGCAATAAATAATAGTCAAGTAAAAATCACCTGGAAAAGTATAAATGTTAATGCAACAAGATAAATAACAGCCATCCCATGAACTAGCCGCCAAAGTGCAGGATGCGGCCGTATAAGGAGCCTGTAAAAGGACTTGATTAAAGAGAGCATAAAGTGTACAGGCAACCTCTCTAGAAAACAAAGCTTAATACTAGTGCATCCTCACAACTTCGCTAAAGAGAAAATTCAGCTGGATTAAAGAATCTCAAGCAAGACAAAGTACAAACCTCTCTATAAAACAAACCTATGCTGGGGTCACCGATAAAAAAATCCACAAAAAAACAATCTATCATATGTCATGACAATCAGCATGCTGAATAGACTGATAACAAAATGACATTACCAGAAAAAGAAAAAGGGAGAAAGAAAAATGCAAATAAGTTGAAAGACATCACAACTCGTAAACGTCAAAGACCAAACACAATAGAGTTCAATGATCCCAGCAAGAGAATCAGATAAAGAAGGCATAAAGTGATGAAAAATAACCATCATCCATCACATATCCCAATATGCTGTCAGAGAACAAAATTCTCTAACAGTTATAAGTTCACAAATTTGATAATCAATGTGGGAGCAGAGTTTCTACCACGGAAAAGGAAATAAAAGGGTTAACCGCAAAACTCACGTTGAAGGTGCTTGCAAGAGGCAATATGAAAGAAAGACAGCAATCATGGCCCATACCCCTCTGCACAAATGTTGATCCTGAGAAAGGTCAATGAACTTGGAAGCCCTCAGTAAATATGTCAAGTAAATCATAAAAAAAAAATGTACCTTTTGACTGAAGTAACAATATCTTCCGAGGCTCTGCTCTCAGGATCGAGTGCTCCACTAGCCCAACTGCAAATCCCAGCAAGGAAGTGTGAGAAGAAGATGCATATCAATGACTACGCAAAACACATGAACGCCTGACATAAACTATTGCATAGTAGTTTCCTCCAACGGGGAACAATGTAAAGCTCCACTCCAGAAACACGTATAACAGCATGTTAGTTTACCATGGTATCTCAATCAAAATGATAAAAAGAAAATATCTAAATAGTTAACAAGGGAGCCCTACAAGTAGATAGATACTCACATCAAAAAACAAGCACCAATAAGTAACAATGTTATTGTACGAGGTTTGTATGCCCAAGCGGTCCAGGGGTCAAGTTCATCATCTGCATACGAAGTGCTTGCACCACCATTTTCCACCACGTCTTTTCGTCTTGTTCTTCTGTCGCCGTTAGGCTCCATAACGGAGCTGCCAGGGAAACACAACTTCTCCCTGTAACATTCAGAACTTTAAGCACTTAGAAAACAACATCAGAAAGGAATTGACAAGGGGAGATACACCTACGGAAGGGGGAACAGGGATCAAGAAGAAGAACAGATCAAAACCTAGCTGCTCAAGAAGAAAATTGAATCAAGATTGCAGAAAGATAAGTTTTTAAAGCTTCTTATCTTATGTATCAAGTTAGGAAAAAGAATCAGATACTTTTTGGTACATTGTTATCTGTTCCTTTCTCAGAAAATAAGCCCAACAACTGTCTCAACTCTCACCAATAGACTAACCGTGATTCATTCATAATTGCACAAAAGCAGGTGAATTGAACTGTAAATTCCTGATCAGGAGAACCCAGGTGCGCAGTGTGCAAGTTTTTTTTTTGTATAACTGAAGCTTATCCAAAGATGAGCCCCACTCAAGGAGTTCAAAAGAACAGGTGTCCAAAGATGAGCCCCACTCAAGGAGTTCAAAAGAACAGGTGGTCGAAAATTCGCGTGCTTATAATTTCTTGAGCAAACAAACCACGGCGGCGTGGCGTGATGCTTTTGATAAACTACTTTCACTCAAAAAGTCATATTTGCCTAATGCCAATAACTAGCCAAATTCCATACTGCACTTGTGTGCATCAAGTTTCACCTATTTTCATATTTTTTTTTTTCTTTTCTTATTTATTGAGTCATCCTCAGACTTAGCTATTAATGTATCCTACAAGACACAGCTAGCATCTACATAGGAACTAGAGTAACCTTTACTAGCTTATTTTTGTGTAACATCAAAGGGTCATTTCAATGTCAATTTATGTTAATGCATAGCATAACACGAAACAGTTGCTCGCTCCACTGCACAAACTTAATATTCTCAAAATGAACATCAATCAAATCATAGAGACACACCTACTAGTATCTAATACTAGTGTCTCTAGTTCTCTACAGGAAATTAAATAACCAACTTTATTTGTAGGGCCTACTACAACTGTAAAACTGTTAGAAGGAAAAAAAAAAGTAGTGCTTTCAAAAAAAAAGTAGTAACAAATATCTCTAGATATTTTCATTTTCCACCATGATCACCAGTTCACCACATTCAAATTCAGTACTGGTACTTACATAAGCTGACATAAGGACATTTAACATGATGAAAAAAATTCCAGCTCAGCAAATTCAGTCAAAAAGTAAATGTTTTAAAGGTGAAATGTATTGTACATTTGTACCCTTTGCATGCACAGCAGAAAAAATAAAGTGCTTTTTTAAAGATTGTTTTATTGTTATTAGTATTATCAATTATCATCATTTAAACTAATAATGTTACAACACAAATGACAAAACAATGCATGCAAACATTGAAACATTCATAATGGATATCCAGCTAACATACACTTATACACCATACACCACAGCACATTTCAAAAAGAATTAGAAAAAGAAGAAAGAAAGAAACTTTCTTTCATTTCTAGTCAATGCTAAAGCAAGGAGCAAAAAAGACAACAAAAAATTTAAAAAAGAAAAGAAAAAATACCCAGAAGAGATAAAAGGAAAAGGAACAATACCCAGAAAGGAAAAACGAAATGAAGATAAACCCAGGAAATGAAAAATAAAATAAAATGTACAGGAAAAGCAAAAAGAAAGAAAAACAAGAAACTGGGATAAAGTGACAGTCTGAGAAAAGCTCACAGAATATAATATTATAATATGATATAAAGATTAAAACTTTATAGAGCAGTAAATACTGCATAATATAATACTCAGCTGACCTGAACTGACCAGGAGATCTTGACCGTCGGATAAATATCCAGTCAGTGTACTTTCAAATGATTAGAAGTCAAATACTGTGCATAAGAGGGTAAGGTATTTATGTGACGACGATGAAAATGATGATTACTGAAAATGGGTTTGGTTTGGGGTTTTGAGTTAGCAGAAAAGAATAGATACAAGAGAGGAAAGGAAAGGAGAAGAGAGAGAGAGGAGTCTGTGTCTGTGTCTGTGTCTGTGTGTGTGTGTTTCTGCAAGAGCGGCGAAAAGGCAGACAGATACACAGAGAGAAGAGAGAGAGGAGTGTACGATGGTCAAAGGGATGAGAGTTGAATGAATGAACAAGTTGTGTTTTGTGTTTTGTGTTTTGTGTTTGTGAGAAGGAATTTTTTTAAAAGAAAAGGGCGAAAAGGCAGAAGAGTTGATAATAAGTTTCACTGTTTTTGTTTGTGTTACAATGTTACATCACTTGGTTACCTGTGCCAGATTCTAAGATTAGATTATTAAGATTTGATTTAAACTATCTCTGTCTGCTGTCTTGAGTTTGATGTCTTTGTTAGACTTTTCTAACATTATTTTCAACATTACACCAAAAAAAAAAAGCTAATATTTTGCTCCAATTCTTAGGTACACATACACCCGATGTTTTTTTCAAAGCAATACAACATAAGTCATTAATCACATTTTTAATGTTATTAGTCACTTAGTCAGTCCCTTTATTATTAGTAATAAATTCACCTGGTTTATCCATACACCCAGTGTATCAAACACTTGTTGCTTATTTTGTGCTAATGGCCCCCCAAGTATGGATTGATTTCATGAATTTTATTACAAGATAGTTATTCCCAGCATCCCAAAATAAACGTTATTCTAGTAATTTTTTGTCCTAAAATTGTGTCCAGTTTAACTACTCTTATAAAGTAATTTTTTATTGTACCCTATCATTTATTAATGAGGGTAAAGTGAGAAAAAGTTTACTTTTGGTTGATTACATAGGTCAATAGATAATAGTTTTCTTAATATGTGTGATTGTGCGAGATCCAAAAATTTTTGTTGAAAATTTTCTTAATTTACAATATATTTAGGGATTAAAGTAACGTAAAAAAATATAAAATCCTATACATAATTATGAATATATAATATTTATTAAGACACTAACAATAAATAATTACCATATTTTGTGCAAACATATGTATTATTATTACCATCATAGATGCTCCTAAATTAAATAACTAAACTAATCTACTAAATTCATTTTTGAACGAATGAGAGCGTGGCATGTTGATCTACATATACTTGAAATTATTAAAGTATGTTAATTTAATCTTCTCTCTCCAAATTTTCCTCCTCATAATAGTATACGTAATTTTCTTTTTGTTATTTAAAAATAGAAAAAATTGTGTGAACCCGTTTCATATACGAGACTAGATGAGAGAAGTCATTATTGTTTATTGGAAGAGTCATTATTGTTTACACGAGGGGTCATTAATAACTACTCGATATGCCATTAACACATTTTGGAAAATTCAATACATAGTATAATTTGTGTCACAACTTATGAAAATATATTTGCATAAATTATGAGATAACTACCGTCAAAATTCCATAATTGACTTTATAAAATGTAAATATGACACTCATTAGTCATTATGAGTATATCCTTAACTTTGTTTAAGAGTGTTATAATCACTTTTATTTAAAATAGTTATCCTTAGTTATAGTTGTGAATGAAGGAGAAGAGTCGTACTACACGAAGTTATATGATAGTCATCCAGAGTTTCTAATTCCACAAAATTAACTCAAATTTGAAATTATTTAGGTGAGAAAATTTGCCCTTTTTTCATAAAAAGAAAAGGCTAGCATTGTATATTAGTGATATCGTACGCCTTCAAATAAGTAATTAGTTTCTTTTTTGCACAAATGTTGTCGTTTTTCATTTTTATTTGTAAAGGTCATGTTATTGATTCATTGTGCTAGACTTGTTATTTGTGAGACTTTTAAATTATACGTTAAATCTACCTGATGTGAATTTGGGATGAGTATCATCTTATTTCAACTAAAGTGTAGGCAGATTTATTAGTTTAGTTAATGTACGAGTACCCAAAACTGAGGGTATTTTGGTCAAATCAAATAATATTCTTGACCCCATAATTTTGCTTCCCATCACTTGCCCCTTAGTAGTCATTAGTGACCCATTTTTTATTTTCATATATATGCAACTAATTTTTATGAGGTTATTAGTGATAAAAATAACCAATTTTGTTTGAGGACATTAATTATCAATTATTAGTCATATAGATAGGACACAAATGCAATACAAATTTTCTTATAAATAACAAACAATATATACCTCAAGAGACCCTTTCAACTTATTATAGTGAAGAGTTATGTATGTATGGTGTAAGTGTATACTCAAACAAAATAACTACAGGGTATGAAAATACTTCTTAAAAAATTGTTGTTTTTCTCAATTTCATATCAAGGAATATTTAATAATTTTAGGTTGGTGTATACTTATACCCAGTTTATCAAAGGCTTGTTACCTTATTATAACAAAGGTTCTCAAGAAAAGGAGCAAAACTACTCAACCAAGCTAAATTGAAATGTAAAAATTATTAAGTGGTTTTATCACTCAATAATTTATCGAAATCCCCTAATTTTCGGGCTCTAATGGAGTTATATGATGAGATCCTATTAATAACAAACAAACAATCTTATATTTATATGAATATGAAAACTTGTTACACTAACAATGTACAGTCAAACTAGAATATTTAAATTAAACTGAACCAAAACTTTTTCAACTGAAAAGAATTTTAACAAATACAGGGGAATCAATATTTATCATTAACAAAGTTATACAGTATATGAACCCGGAGAATCTAATTTACCAGATCATGCGAGTAAAACCAAATGGATTCGTGCAATACACTACTATTAGACCTGGCCAATGAAGACCCGACCCGAACTCGACCAGTTTTCTGGGTCATGGTCAGGATTTTTCAACCCGAAACCCAATTTGACCCGAACCCGTTTAACCCGTAAATTTCTGGGTTAGGGTTAGGGTCAACCCGAACCGGACCCGAAAGTAACATGAAAAAATAAAGTACATATAGTGCTATATTTTATGCAATAAATTATTATTATTTTTTATTTTGAATTAAATATTAAAATAAAAAATAATAATTTTTTATTCAAAATGATTATTTTGTTATATTTTCCTGACCCGTCGGGTCGACCTGAACCGGAGCGACCCGACCTAAAAATAGTTTGACCCGAAAATGACCCGACCCAAAAAAACCGAAGCCGAACCCGACTCGTCCGCCCGAACTGAAAGGTCTAACTACTATGTACTACGGGCTACGGCGGTGCTGCGAGCCTGCGACACCGTGGACTTAGAGGATACCGTTTGAACTGTGGATAATGGAGTTGTATCATATTACAAAGCATGAAGCATGAATTTGCCAACACACAATTTATGGTCCTTCTTGTCCTAGATGCATCTTATGTGTTCCCATATTTGTAGAATCAAATGGGTACGGTGGCCTTATTTTATGTTTAGATGATACGTGCTAGAGTTGGAGCTTTGTGAGTGTGACATTGAGAGAAAACATCATATCCGACCTTTGCATGAACATTAACATGTCATCACGAAGAATTATTGGCCATAAACTTGTGTGATCCTCTGAGTCAATTCAATGACATATATAATTTTGTATCTATCTTATTAGAGCAAGTTGGCCAAGTTCAATGGTGAAATTATGGGGGTGCGCTTATGGGTGTTTATGTGGTTTTATGATTGGAGGGATTAAGTTTATATGGGTTTAAGAAGAGAGGAGTTTATGGGGATTTATATTATTCATGCATAAACTTCGTTTATGGAAAAAAAAAAAGTTTCATTGAGTGGGCAACGAGTGCAAATCATACGCCTGGTTTGATTTGAGATGAGACCAACTGCATCAAACCGAAGTTGTAAAGAACTCTTTTCAAAGGTAAAGAAGAAGGATATTACATCCATTTCTTTCCTAAATTGTTCAATTTCTCTATGATCCACTGAATTAAATTAAATCGCCCAAAAAATAGGCCCTTATAAAGAGTACTTTTTAAATGTTATGGATAGAGCTCGCCACGAGCCGACTTACGACTCACCTCAAATGACTTGACTCACCCAGACCCTCAGCTCAAAGTTAGCTCGTGCATGGTCGAGTCGACTTGAGCCGAGTTGATACCTAGGAAAACCTTGGCTCGTAGCCAAGTCGGCTCAGCTCATGTACGGTCGAGTCGGAACGAGTCGACTTGAGCCGAGCTGATACCTAGGAAAACCTTTGCTCAAAGTCAAGTCGGCTCTATTTGATTGCTCGAAAAATAGTACAGTAGGTACAATTCGCCAGCTCGTTAAGACAATTCAATTCAAAAAGTCACAAGAGCTCAAATTTAGTCACTCAAATCGTCTTGTGGGCAAAAGCTGGACTGAGTCAGCTCGTAAGTCATCGAATTGCTCGTAAGTCATCGAATTGCGATCGATCTGATCTAGCTCATCGAATTCGAATTGACTTGGTTAAATTAAAATGCCAGCTCAAAGTCAGCTCGCTCTATTCGACTCTATTTTGACCGAGCCGACTCGGTCAACGAGTCGACTTTGACCGACTATGACCCGAATTAAACTGAGCGGTTTCGAGCCAAGTCAGCTCAGTGGCCACCTCTAGTTATGGATATACCTAGACCTGTGAGTTTGGGCGGGCGGGTTGGGTTCGGGTTCAGTTATTTTCGAATCGTCTAATTTTGGGTCGGGTCAAAATATTTTTGGGCTAGTTTCAAGTCGGGTTGCTCCGGTTTTGGGTCGACCCAGCGGGTTAAGAATATTAAAAATTACAAGTTTAATTTAAAATAAAGAATAATAATAATTGCATAACATATAGTATTATATGTACTTTTCTATTTTCATGTTGCTTTTCGGGTCGATCAGGTCTAGTTCGGTTTGACTCTAACCTTGACCTTGAAATTTACGGGTCAAAAAGAGTACGAGTCAAATCAGGTTTCGGTCGAAAAATCCTGACGATGACCAAGAAGAACGAGTAGAATCTTCGTTTCGGGTCAAGTTTTGACAGGTCTAGATAGTAGTTTATTTTCTCATTACAATTTGATATTTTAATTAAATCATAGTCAGGGTATTGGGTTCGATTCCACACATTAACATTTCACCTCATTGTCTACCAAAAATATAGTAAGAATTATCCTTAATAACTTTTGAATTAGGGATTTTTCTTAGGATAACAGTAGCAGATATTCCAAGTGATAATAATACTCCCTCTGTCCCAAATTGCTCTTCCTAAGTATGATAGGAACAAAAACCATAAAAACTCTACCTTTTACAATTTTACCCTAGTTCTTCATGAGGCATGTGCTAGTATGTGTGAGGGGAGTGATAGAGCTGGCAAAAGTTGACACGACACGAGAACACGACACGACCCAGACACGAACATGACTCGAAGTTACTGAGAGAAAACACGAACCCGACCTGACACGACCCAAAATGACACGAACCCGACCCGTTTACAATTTTTTTTTGCATAAAACTTGATGTTTAATCATTTCATAAAAAAATTAACTTATTTTGACACCGACACGAAAATGACCCGATCAGTTAAATGGGTCGACCTACTAACCCGAATTGCCATCCTTAGAGGGG
>ONZK01002315.1:3928-27511 GCA_900322385.1 Pharnaceum exiguum | reverse complement strand
CCCCCCCCCCCCCCCCCCCCCCCCCCCCTTTTCTCTCTGTAAGAGATGATTGTGTGCATAGATTCTTGGCAGAATTTCCCTGAAAAAATGGTATCATAACAGTAAAATCTGATAAAAAAAACTTAACGGACAAATCTTCAACAATTCTACCGGTCATACTACTTTAAAATGCACAGTAATTTGTTAAATACCATAAAGTTGTGCTTCTTAGTCTAGCTTCTTTTGGATGTAACTGCAAAATCAATGCAATATACTCCATTCTGTGTTAAATGTAAAAGGACCCCATACATCCCTGAAAAGACGGCTCATCTGGCAATAATAAGACTTTCAAGCAAGACAATTTTGCAGCCATATTTCAGTAATATATCATCATCATTCTTAGTCAGAAAAGGAAAGCTGAATTACTTCTTTTTTGTCCATGGGTGTCAGAAACGGATCTCTCACGCTGAGGCCAGCAACAATAGTCAACACGGGATCCAGACAGTTCAAAACGGCACCTAATATGAGCATCTTTCCAAGTTTTGGTTCCATCGGTAATGTCGACAAGTAGCGACCTGCAGAAGAACAAGACAGTTTTCCAAATATTATCGTAAAGAAGTCATAGATGTTGGAAATGCGATTATTGCAGGTTAAGAAGAGTGCCAATACATCCACTCACCTAAAACAGTCAGATTTTCACCAGCATCCAAGGCTCCAATGACCTTCAAATATTCTACAGCATTTTGAACCTACAATCAATGTAGCATGCAAAAGTACACATTAATAGCATAATCTTTATATAGATAGAGAATTAGCAATGAACAAAAGTAACCATATGTATAGATTCCAATTTACCGCTAAACACTCGGGTGACTGTAATGCCCTGGATAGAAATTCAGAAATGCTACCAAGTTTTAAACTTTTAATCTGCAGACAAAGGGACTGAAGAGGTGTCCTCAAGATCTCTGGAAGCTGATACTCAGTGAAAGCATCATACACACATCTTGGATAGAGATGATAACATTCTCCAGGTTGAACACGGCCCGCCCTTCCTCTTCTCTTCATTTTGGATGAAAGAAAGGATATTTCAATACAAAAGAATAATTATTTTTTTTTGGCAGAGAACGCTGGGAGATTACAAGAATAGACACACAAAAGAACACATACACATAAAAAGAAAAAAAGAAGAGGAAGATTACACCGGATAAATAGAGTAAGCTATGCATTCTGTCAGGGAGCTATGTTACTAGGAGATATATGAGACATATCTCCACTCAAATAACACCACATGCGTGTCCATACCAAATGATGCCTCATGATCCCCGAATTCTATAGAACGTGTTGAATGCGTTGCAAGGGTGAGCTTTGTCTATTTATTTACTTACTTAGATTGATGATAGGTTTTGAATTGCTTTTGGATTTTGAAAATGGAACTAAGTTCAATTTGTATCGGATAAATAAGGTAAGCTATGGAGCTATGTTACTTGGAGATAGATGTGACATATCCTGTAACCACTGGATAGGACACCAGATGCGTGTCCATACCAAATGGAGCTGCAGGATCCTCGAATTTTATTGAACCTGTTGAATACGTTGAAAGGATGAGCTTTATCTATTTATTCACTTCGTTTTTTCTAGATAAGAATATTTTTTAACTATATACGTAGAGGACCAAGCCGTCCTCAAAATAAGTAATTACAAGACCAATTCCTTTGCAATATAGGGAAAGGTTGGTTTACAAAAGCTCCAGCAGCTTTTGACCACAAGAAGCAAGAAAATTAACCCGAACCCAAAGCAAATCATGTGAATATGCAGTCTGTAGAAGAATCTAGTCGAGGGAAAATCCTTGCATTCCGATTCAGCCAAATACACCAAAGAAATGCGAGTACCGCATTCCACCAAAGCAACTTCTTCTTCTTATCCCTCCCCAAATAATGTAAGTAATTTGTAAGAACTCTAGTATAGATGAGGGACTAACCCACACCTCACCAAAAACACCAAAGAGCCTTTTGCAAAGGCAGCTTGCAAAATGACGATGGAGAAAGAGATGAGATGTAGTCTCTCCATTAGCCAAACAAAGGACGCAAATATCTGGTGAAAGAGACCACGCAACTCGCCTGCATGAAGCGGGAATCGCTTCCAGATTTCCTCTTTTGTAGCATTTAATTAGTATATATCCTTCCCAAGGACATTGTCTAAACAAATGCTCTAACTTTATATGGCACCTTTGCTTTCCACAAAAAGTTAGAAATGGGAAACAAAAGATACTTTGACTGCACATTTGAGGCAAGCAAGGTAAGGTTTGATGAAAATGCACTGGAGGGACACACTCTAGAATCTCTTTCAGTAGAGAAATGCACAGTTCTAAAAGCATTAATCAATGAAGTGAACTCATCTATCTCCCAATCATATGGATTATGCCTCAAATGAAGATCCCATGAACCATCCGCTGAAGAATAGAAACAGGAAATAGAAGACTCGTGCAGGGTTGACAACCGAACACACGAGGGAACCTAATATGTAAAGGTTGACTCCCCACAAGTGCTCGCAAGATCTGATATGAAGTCCATCACCCAATTTGAACTGATGTAGGTTTTGAATTATTTTTGGATTTTGACATTGGAAGTTTCGAACTAAGTTTGATTTGGAATAGTAAAAATTCAATTTTGCTTTTATTTATGGTAGTGATTTCATATTAAAATCACCATATCCATGTATCTACATATTCATATCCTCGAATCTTAGAGTTGTACAAGATCTGAGACTAGAATCCGTATATCATATCCGTTCTCTTGATAGTCTGAGTAACGTCAGCAGAGAGATGAATAATTGTACAAAACCAAGGCTACATCGCCAGAATTAAATAACCGGCAAAAATAGATACGAGCACTTTTTAGCCAAAGCCTCTGAGAGCATCTGGACTGAGTAGCAACAAAGCACAACACTAAGTTCAGGTGTCAGGTCTATTATAAACACTACGCTATGCTGCAGCACACAAAATTTGAGAATAATTATTTCACCAGGAAGAGCTGTAAATAAAACACCCTATCCAAAAGATTTAGAGGAGCTCACACGTCGATACTGACACACTAGAATATAAAACAGCAATTATTCAAGACATCAATACAATTAAGATCAGCCAACGTAATAAGAAAGATAACCTCTAACCTGTTGAGCAGAAACTTTAGAGATCCAGGAAGGGAGCAAACAGGGAGTATTATTTAAGGCATCATATGATGTTTCCTTTGCTTTACCACAGTCAACAACAAACACCACATCATCAATTGTGATACTGGTCTCCGCAATATTAGTAGCCAGCACTATTTTCCGTACGCCATCCTCAGGCTTCTCAAATATTAGCCTCTGAACACAATACATATGCCAAGTTTCAAATGATGAAATTTAAAAAGATAACAAGGAAGCACCATTTAACATAAAATGATGATAGCCCCAAACCAGAGGTAGAGTGAACATCAAAATGGAGTTGATCTGCTACCAAGCAACCCAGAAAACTGTCAAGACAAAAAAATGTACCTGCTCAGAACTAGCCATAGAACTGTGGCAGGCAAGCACCAAGACTTTACTGGGATCTCCCAGGACTGGGTGAGTTTGTAGTTTCTCCTTTAGAGAGCTTATATCATCCCACCCAGTCATGAAAACCAAAATGGCACCAGGTTTTTCATGCTCACAGATATTGCATAACAAATTCTCAATAAGATTAAAGCCCATCAATTCTGGATTCCAGCTAAATAAAGATTCCCGAGTCTGTGGACTATAGTCCCGAAAATCAGCAGAGGCAAGAGCATCCTGATAGATTCAATAAGGTTATTACCGGAAAACACAAACCAGAATAAAAAAAAGGAGTCACTGGAAGGGAGTCACATACTTCAACAACAGAGGCAATTTGGCTCTTCCTTTTCCTGAAAGCCTGCTTGTTCATCTTATAAGATCTTTCTGGACCATAATCATCAATCTGATTAAAAGCGGTCAACCTATATCCAGACATCTCCAAGACGTCTTCCAGGAAATGAGTTCGAACTGGGTAGGTAAATCCCTAAAGCATACAAACCACATATTTAAAAACATCTTCATCTGCAGTTTTAAAACCAGCCAGAACATAGAAAATAGGTATTAAGGACAACAACAATAATCCCGTGCTTGTCACACATGATACTGCACGCGGCCACAGACATGGGCACATTAAGAGAACTGAAAAGAAAAATGCATTCAGGTATTTCACGGGATAAAATTGAAGGCACAAGGATTAGGAATGACCGAATGAGTATCATGTAACACATGTTAATAACATACAATTTAATGTTTAAGCATATATTTTCCAACACTTATCATATACCATAGGCCCAAGAAAATTGATTCAAATTGCTATAGATTCCCCTGTTATGCAATAGACTACTACAACATAGCCTTAGTTCCAATATACTAAGGCTATGGATATGACCAGCACAACAAAAATGAAAACAGTAAGCTATCAGGGAGGACCTTCCCTCACTGATGCATGCTACTCTTTCCAAAGATTTTAACAGTAGGGCCACTGTTCAGAAGGAGGACCTTTTTATTTTAATTTACACAAATTATGCGAGAAAATAGTGACAGACATAATATAAAAAAAATGAGAGCACAACCATCACAGTGAAAGTGAACTCAAGAAAAATTCATAGATCTGAAGATTCACACAACTAAAATCTTATTCTCATACAGAAATTACAAGCAAATAACTCAAACATCAGGCAAGAATATAAAGATAGCCTATAAAAGATTAACGTAACAAAAGCAAACTCAAAAGAAGCTTGGTTAAACTTACTGGGATATTGAACACAGGAACACCACCAAAATAAGATGAGAAAAGCTCAGCATCTAAAGTTGCACTCATCAGAATCAACTTTAGTTCAGGTCTGCGCGGAAGCAGCTCCTTCAGAACAATAAGTAAAAAATCTGTAGAGAAAGGAACAACTCGTTAGAGCCTCCATGTTAAACATCAATTCAACCATAGCAAGATTTACTTCACCTTCATTCATCCCACGTTCATGGATTTCGTCTACAATGACATGTGTAATGCCCTTCAAAGTTCTGTCTACAAGTAACCTCCGAAGCAAGATGCCCGTCGTGCAAAATAGTAAGCGTGTGTTCCTCCCTTTCATTCCCTCCAACCTGACTTTGTAACCGACCTAGAATAAAAGAACACAATGACAAGCTGAGTGCTCTCAAACCAAAACACGAAGCAATATAAGTAACGTTTTACTAGGAAACTCAGCATGAACTCACTGATTCTCCTATTTTCTCCCCACGCTCTGCAGAAACTCTTTCAGCAACAGACATTGCAGATATCCGTCTAGGTTGAGTACATATAACACTGCATAAAGCTCCATGGCCAGATTCTATCTCAGACTCCAAGATAAATTGTGGAATTTGCGTAGTTTTACCACAACCAGTTTCCCCAGATACAATTATAACCTGCGCACAATAAAATATTGACAAGTAGATAAGTCACTTAAGCTTCGATCAGAGGGGTACCAAAAAAAATTGCATTCACTCAAAAAGAGGATCCAACACATCAAGAGTTTCCCAAAGCTATCTTTGCATGCTACAAATCAATATCGATGACTCCGCAGAGACCGATCAATCAAGATCATTATTGGTGGTCATTATTGTTGTAAATCTATGAACAAATTCAATGAGAACTTGCATTCTTTATTGGAAATTGACTACAGTGTCAACCATGCTTTTCTTTTCAGAAATACCACACATTATAAAGGAACCATGGAGGTCATGCCTACGAGAAGGAAAGAACGAAAACGCAAAAAAACATGCACTTGTGCATCTGTTTGATCTGTAATAACCCTATAACAGGAAAGACAACAAGGAGTGCCAACGCATATTATCATAGAGCATCTTCACTGCATATTCCGGTACTTCCGGTAAAAAACGATTATAACAAAATGGCTACAAAAGCTTCTGGTACTGATTATTTTAAGTGAAGTTGCGGGAAGTCAATACTTCAATGCAGCAATGCATTTAGGGTCAATCTCGGAAACAATCTCCCTGTTTTCATAAACAGGGGTAAGGTTGCGTACATCCTGACCCCCGAGTACCCCCATTAAATGGGAATTACGCTCGGTTGTTGTTGTTGTTGTTGTTGTTTATCTTCATTGCATATTCCAATAAATGACAAGATCCTAGGCTCAATAAACATAAAACTTCAAACAATCGATCTAAATTCCTAAAGTGAAGATGACTTTTCCTCATTGGCATTCAAAATCGCCTGGGAAGATTTATCATTAATACCTAGTCGTACAAAAAAGGAAGCTCACAACAAAATTGAAAAGATAAAGAATAAACAACTGCATAGTTTGAGAAGTACCAAGATGAAATGAGATAACCTCTAGTCCTTCAGTTTAGAAAAACGAAGTGCTCTTTTACTCAACAAATAATTTCTCTATCAAACTCAATATGACCACACAGCCTTTCTGTCCATTTGATGATGTTGTTCACTACTCAACTACAGCTGCCAAAGAGGTGGAGAAGACCAGAACAGAATCTTGCGGACCAATAGCTTTAAGAAAGGATTTTCCTAGGGCTAATTGGGAAGAGATGGTGCTGCCCAAAAGAATGAGGAGGCATTGGTATAAAAACCAATTCACCAGATGAATGATGCTCTCCAATAGTGGTTGTGGAGGTTAGCAAATCAAGAAGAAGCATTGTGGTGAGCTGTCATTAAAGAGATGTATGAAATCAAGAGGTTGGGGTATAGGACTAAAAATGTAATATCTTCTCATATAGGGGTTTTTAGATTACGCTTGAGGAGCTATAAGTCTTAGCAAGCTTCAAGACTAGAGACGGAGCTAGAATTCTGTTTTGTAATGACACTCTGTGCATATAAAAACCACATACAGTTAACTTTCTTAACCATTTCAAAAAGTAAGGTTTCCTGATGAAACTGTTACTGATATGATGTTGTGGTATAGTGCTCATCACCGTAATAATCTGTCTTGCTTAAAAGATCTTATTGGTTTAGAGGTAGATCGTTTCTTCACTTTATCAGAAATACGGTCAGAGAACCAAGTGGAACCACATGAAAATGACTGTATCATTTCAGTTGAAGATTTTAAAGTCTCATCTCTTTCTCCATTGTCATTTTGCACGCTGTCTTTGGAACAGAGTCTCGGGTGTTTTTGGTGAGGTTTGGATTAGTCCCTCATCTATACTAGAGTTCTTACACATTACTTACACGGTTTTTGGGAGTGATAAGGAGAAGAAGATGCTTTGGGAAAATGCGGGACTCGCAATCTTTGGTGTATTTGGCTTTATCGGAATGCAAGGATGTCACCTCGACAAGATTCTTCTACAAAATTTGCACATCATATGATTTGCTTTAGAATCTGGTTACTTTTCATGCTTCCTTTTGTAAACCAACCTTTGTCTATCTTGCAAAGGAATCGGTCTAGTTTCTGATTTGAATTATATTAGTGTTTTATGTGATAGGTTATTCTTTAATTCGTTTTGTTGAAACTCCCACTATAACAAATTACTTCATGTTAAATAGAATTTAATGTATTCCCATGCGCATATAATACTAGTTCTCCCAAATAGTTCAGAGCAACGTGTGCAAGGAAGGGACAATCAGCTAAAGTTATCAAGCACTCAGCAAGAAGAGTACCTGATTACATGAAATAGCTTTTATCAGAGCGTCTCTCTCTTTATAAGCAGGAAGACTTTTGCGAAACTCCAGAATTTTCCTCCCGTCAGGGCACTCCTGTAACAAATGTAGCACCAAAGAATCATCTTATATGATATCACATGAAATGGGTACCAAAACAAGTTCTTCAACGAGCATAGTAAGAATAGATAAAATAGAATTCAAAAGGGAGTACCTGCCAAGCACGCTGCTGGTCACGAAGTTGCAAGTTTCTTCTTCCGGTGATTCTCTCCATGGCAGAACTGTTGACAGTCAGAGGTTCTGGTTGCTCAAATAATCCTTCATCAGTGGCAATACTGCCACTACTGCTTGATCTCGAGAAGCCATTATCTTGTAAAGCATTTAAACTCTTAGATTTACGAGAAAGGTAGTCAGCAAGGTATGCATCCACTCTCCTCTGCAAACCAGAATCTATTGCCACCTGTGGATAATTCATATCACAATCATCTCACATGGCTGAGAAGGGAAATTGAAAATTTACAATCTCTCAGGAAAAGAGGGCTTAAGTTCACTAAGGTCTTTGAAAGGCACAAAATCGATACGCAGACATTACTAGAGGGCTGGGGCCACTAGTCCACCTTCGACACAAACGCTTACCTCCATAATTCTAACCAGAAAAACATTCAGCTGACTCTCTACTTAGATACCCAATAAGAACAAAAGGGGTGAAGAAGAAGAAAAAGAAACATCACACAGAAAGAGGCAATTGCATTTCAAAACAAATACGACTAGATTCACAGAATCACCATAGAAAATAAACATGAAGAAGTTGTCATACCTCTCTCTGGGGTCGCTTCTCATCAAGGTCAAACCTGTAGTTTGGCAGCGGAGCCTTACTAAATACCACCACTTTGGTATATGAATGACTGCAAATGAAAAAAGCTGGTATCAACACAGATTAGAATCAACATCCAAATGTCTTCCCAAATAAATCATACCTGTACAAACCCATTTTGTTTGCCAAAGCAGCTATCTGCTCGAAATCACGTCGATCCTTTTTCTCCCTCGATATCAGTTCTTGATTATTTTTGTCACGGAGAAGTGTACTCAACTTCCATTTCCAATGGTCCATGTTATCAGCAAATGAACCAGACTGAAACTGCACCAATGTAATTTCAAAGCATCTCAAACACAATAAAAAAGGGCTTGCACGAAGGCATAACAGACACACCACATAATCCATTTTCTCTCTCTTATATTCAGAGAATAAACTAAATCATCATAACATGTTCTAATTTCAAAATATGCATATGCAAGACTAGATCAGTTGTGCCAAAATGAATCTTAGGGCAGCTACCTTGGATGCCTCCTAGTAGTAATGTAACAGGTGCAACAGCAGTAGCAGAAACAAAAATACTAGATCGAAGAGCTGCTTCCTGCCAATGGCTTTCTCAAGGAACAAATGCATGTATAAATATGCACCAAGGGTGGGAGGACTCACGCGAATAGAAAAATATGGGCAAAGCAAAACAATTTTGTTGTTCATTGCCAAAGAAATTACCATCTTTCGGCTTTGTATTAATATGGACTAAAACAAAAGGACTCAAAAAACTTACGGTACTTCGAATTATTTAAAAAGAAGTTTTAAAAAGTCAGACTTCAATGCAGAGAAGCACCCACGGTCTCTCTCAGAAAATACTCTTTACATTCTAATTTTTATATAAAGGGGGAAGGCTGCGTACATCTCGACCAACCAGAAGTTACAACCCATGGAATGTGGATTACAATGGGTAGTTAATATTGTTGATGGGCAAATCAAAACAAAGTTATGCCATCCAAGGTGAAGAAATCTAAAATCACAATAAAATATAGAAAAAAGCTTATTGCAGAGACGGAGAAGCTCTGATAATGTAGTAAAACAAGAAAAGAGAAACCAAGCCTCTCTTTTTTCTTTTCTTTTCTTTTTGAAAGCAAAGCCTCTCATTGGAAGATGCTTTTTCGCAAAAAATCTACTGAATGATTCCCTTCCACAAGCACCACCCACACAAGTGACAACATCCTCCAAACTTATCTAAGCAATCTCCACACAAAAAAGAAGCAGGACAATAAAATTACCTACATGTACAACATTCCCCACAACTGGCATATCAAGCTGAGTACACCATGTGCAACACCATTAGTTTGGCAGCAAACACCATTAGACAACCAAGGAAGGTAAAAGATAATAGTTTTAATTTTTTTATAAGTAAAAAATTTCCATAGCATTGATAAGGTACATAAGAGGATGAGGAGTCCTCCCAATATCGACAAGTTCCTAAATCATGTCGTGTAATCGTAATAGGAGCGCTTCTAAAACCATATTGTAGTCCCAAAAATTCTCAACTGAATGAGGAACGCTATTGAAGATTCGGGCAATCCTCTCTAAACAGAAGCACCACAAAACTAGACAAAAAGCACACCTCCAGATAATCTCACTCCCTATTCCAAGTCCCACATAATTCTATCGCAAGTCGATGAGAAAGTGCGAAGGGCACACCCAACGCTCATCTATAATGCCAATTGCAAATAAATTATTTGAAACAGTATGGCACAAATGTGCGGACTGCGGAGACAACCCAACAAGATCATGTCATTGGTATTAAGTTCACAAAGTAAACACGAGACCTCTAACCTTGTGTGGCACCTTTGCCTACCATATGAAGTTAGACAAAGGGAAGGGAGGGAAATGGTGTGGCACGCTAACATGCTATAAGAGCCCTTCAAACAATTAAATAAGAACCGCATAAACCGCGGTAATTCCTCTATTACTAGCATCTCGCCATTGTTACTCTAGGAATCCCACATTCCACAATTCAAGGACAAACGAACGCTCCAAAGCAACCATAAAGAAAAATACATGAACCACAGTCATAATGTCTCTTCGTTATCCTTCCCCTTGGCAGCAATTAGTCTCAAATGTGCGGATGTGCCACACAATCACTCAAGAGTCAAGACAAATATTCCTTCCTCCTCCATAGTCAGCATTGTAATAAACTTCCGTTTTAACCATACACAATAAACTACAAACACCATCCATCGTCCTAAACTAATTTAAACCTATCAAGAGTACGAAACATTAGTAGTTCTACTCCCTTCAACGAACGAAGGTGCATTTCAGTTCACCACCAAATAAAAGTTCTCTAAAACTATTTCGAAGTCACTCCTTAGCTCCAATTAAATACTTCGTACTCCACTCTGATTTTTAGAGGTCGACTCTGACCACTATTTCATTCTTCTTCTTTTTTTTTATGATAACACGCGGACTAGTCTCATGGGCCCTGAAGTTAACGACCAGGAAAACCTTAAGCCTCCGCTAACTTTAGTTAACAAAAATTAATCATGAAAATTTGCATCTTGAGTAATTAATAGTCGAACTCAAAACTTTAAAATGCAAACATTCCAAAAAAAAAAGAAAAAATCAAAACTAAAACCAAAATTGCATGTAAAGAATAACATTACTCACAGAAGAAGGAGGAGGAGGATGATAAGAAGGGGGCTCGAAATCGCGGTTAGACCGTTCTTCAAAAACCTCATACCCATGATGATGATGATTATCACTCTTTCCTTTTTTATAACTCTGCTGAAACCCTCCCTTTCTATTAATAGTATTATTATTACTATTACTATTATTATTGTTACTCTGCATCATCATCATGTTATGGTAACTGTAAGCAGGAACATAATTACTATTACTATTACTATTATAGTTATAACTATAATTCCTGGGTGAACCGGGTTTAGGAGAACCGGGGTTTTTATAGTGGTTCGGGGAGGGGGAGGGGTCACGTGCGGGAGAGGGTGAAGGAGATTGTGTAGGAGAAGGGACGGTGATGACTGATCGTAGACGTTGGTGTGGGGGCACGTAGATTGATGTTGAAGGACGGTCCTTCATTTTGTTTTTATTATACGTTTTTGTGAATTGTGAATTGGTGATTAGTGATGATATAGTATGGGTGAGGGTTTTAGATGATGAATTGGTGACGGTTTTACTAGTGATTGTGGTGTTGGTTTGTGTTGTTGTGTGGTGGTTGATTTGGTCTAGTTGTTGTTGTTGGTGTTTTGGGAGTTTTGGTGTTTTTGTGGTGGTTTTACTGGTGTACGAGTAAGTAGTAGTCGTAGTACTGGTTTGGTTGATGACATGGATGCTGATATGTAAAGAAAGGGGGAAAAGAAAAAGGAAAAGTGGATGTAAGAAAAGATATTTTTTAAAAAAAGAGAATATTTCAAACAGAGATGATTCCTTAATTATTATTTTTAGTGTTCTCTCAAAAAAAAATATTATTTTTAGTGATTAAAGATGTAAAGGCCTCAAGTTCGATTCGATTTCATGCCTTTGTTAGTTCGTCGCAAATATTTCATGTTATACGAGATTTCTCATATAGGTACTAAGTGGGTCATTCTGTAAACAGTCTTTCGATTTTTAAATTGGGGTAAGGTTGCGTACATCAGACTCCCTCAGTACCCATTTGAGATGGGATCACTGGGATTGTTGTTGTTGTTGTTGGTTCGTCGCAATTGTATTATTAAAAAAAATGTGTTCCACTCTATTAAACCATTGACATAATATTTAATTATTTACAGTTTTAGACACTAATTTAGCTATAAAAAAAAATTTAAAAAAAGTTTAAACAATGGGTTAGATAGTATTTAAAAACATGATCCAATTTTTGGGTCATGTTCACAAAAAATTTAAAAAAAATTAGCTCTTTAAACACAAAAAATTTTATGAAACAAGTGTATATGTGCAACCACTTATAAAAGAATCATTTATAAGTCAATAATGATCGCTAATGAATGTAGTAGAAGTTACTAATGATAAGGATCATTTATGTTGTCTTTTTTTGAATTTTAGCACGGGAAAAAACAATCTACTACCTCAACTTTAAAAAATAAGTTAAATACTTGTACCGAGATCCCTCAATTTCCGCCATGATAGAGAACCGAACCAAACATGATCCAATTTTTGGGTCATGTTCACCAGATTCTAACCTGATCAACCCGAAAGTATAACATAAAATATAAAAGTATATATAATAACTATATTTTACTCTGTATTTAATAAAATGTTATATTATCATTTAAAATTTTATTAGATTTTCTTTAAAAAGAATTTATTTAAATATAATTTATTTTGTTATACTTTTTTGACCCCTTGCGTTCCCAAACATGGAACGATTTATTACTACTTTGTCAGTTGGGTCCCATAGATTTTTCTTAAAATGTTGGGTCCCACGCTATGTATTTTGTACAATGTGTATATTGAATACATTCTCTACTATTGCGGGGTATTATGTTCCCTCACCGCCTTGTTAGAGTCATCCCGGTTGGAATTTAGCACTCCTTGTGTGGAATACATTATGAACAACTAGTAGTTAATATGTTTTTTTTTTTTACAACGGGTAAACATCGTTGAACGACCCTAACCTATGAACTAAAAGAAGGAAGCCCTTTAGTACTACCTTTGAGAGCTAGGTTGCAGGCTTCAGTCACACAGTACACACATCATTATTATACACTTTAAAATTGAAGAGCTATCATCAGTGACTGCCCTACTTGTAGGATAAGATTTTCTTCCATCACAGAATCAATACTATTCAAAGTGTGAATTGTCGAAGTAGTCTCCTCAGCACCTATGCGCTTGGTGCTACAAACCTGAGGACCGGAATGAGTACATTCCATTATAGTTGCAATCTGTTTGGAAGTGTGATCCTTTACACTTCCAACTACTTCACCCACCTCAACGTTTCTGTCACAATATTTTTCTGTAAAATATCATTACCAGTTTCAGCTACAACATCCATTTTCCTTCCCTTCCAAGACCTATCGTGAATAAGGGGCCGGGGTCAAAACTAAACCGTCTTTTATGAAGATAAGACATCCCCTCAACCTCATTCAGTTTAACCTGGACTTCACGATTAGTTGGCTCAAGTTTAGAAGCTTCAACTAGATCCATGTAAGCCTCATCAAACTGTTTAAGTTCCAAACACGCAACACCCCTCCTAAACAGAGCTTTAACATTATCGTGTTGAAAATATAAGAGAAAAGAACACATTGCCTCAGCCTTTGCCCAATCATGCATCTTAAGAGCACAAGCAACCAAATTGAGACACATCGCAATGGCAACATCGCAAAAGTCCTTGTGATCATCAAAGTTCTTTGGCTTGGCAAACACCAAAAGATTAAACATCAAAGCAACCTCCACTGCTTGTTGATACATCTCTTTCTTAAAGTAACCATTGCCCTCAGCCTTATTAGACTCCACAAAAGAAAAGATCCCTTTCGGATTCTCCAATCGATTAATGAAACCCACTATATCAGAATTACCCACAATATCATCATCAAAGAAGTTGTCAACGATAGCCACCCTTAGCTCCTCACAATTATTCATGACAGAAGACGTCAGATTTAACAAGGACTAATGAAAAACTCAAACTCCTAAACCTTATAGGAAACAGAGAAGGGAAAGGAGTGCAATACAACACGTACCTAAGGACTCAAAAAGAAAGAAACGAAAAAGAAAAGCAAAAACAACGCAACAAAAAACAAACACTTACACAGGAAGGATAGAAAAGCCTGGGAAAAATATTAGAGATATCACCATCTCAATGGAAGACCTGTGGACCGACGTTAGAGAGACCCCACAAAGACCAATGAATGGAGACATGCTTTGAAATGGACAGATCTAGGACATACAACCAAGGATGGTGGAACAAGGACACATGGGAAAAACAAGCAAAAAAACACCACAAAAAAAACATGAAAATGAAAAAGGGGTGAAAAAGAAGAAGATCCAGCGAGGAACGACTAGATTCCGGCAAGAATCGGGTCGTTCCTGACCGGTCAACGCCTAGTCAAAGGAGAGAGTGAAAGGGTAATGGGAGAAGAAAGAGGTGAGAGCAGCAGGACGCGTTTTTTCCTTAGCTAATCCTATCTATATTTAGTAGTTAATATGTTTGACTAACAGTTGGCTTGTTTGAGATAGTTGTTTAGTAGCAGGTTTACAATGTACATTGTTGATGAATAATAAAAAAGTTGTTCTGAACAACACTGCTAAAGTATTTTGGGCATTTCAAACTACTATTCATCAAACACAACAATACTCATTAGCTACAAAATGCTAAATGATCAAGCTAAATGGTATTTACCAGACCTAGCAGATTGTTCTAGTGAATTCAAACTTGTTGTGGACCTATCCATTTCACAAGCCTCGGGCAAGTTCAATGGGAACTACTTTGTAAAGGTGCTCTTCCATGCCACATAAGCCAAAGACACTTTCTAGCAAGTTATGAGTTCCATCTACAATGGAAGCAAGCAGCTAGCAACTTTTTTTGGTCTCAAACAATAATGTCATTATTATACTACATTTGGTTTGCTATCACATGTACCAAAAAAAATAAAAAATAAAATAAGGCAAGCTAAGCACCCTGCTTTGCAAGGCATCGTGCTTGGAAAATCTCTCATGTTGGCAACTCTTTTTTTTTAGCATGCAATGGTTGAGAGATTGGAAACTAAATGCCACATAGGTAAGAAACCCCTCCCCCTCCGGGCATAATATCATGTAAGGTATAATTTGCCTCGTGTACGTCTTAGGAACCAAAATAGAAAAAAAAGACAATTTCTTAATGTATTAGTATCAAAAATACACAATGTCAAGGTCTCAATTTGTGCTAGCACTGATTTAGCCATCGTTTCGACTAATATGGCTTTCTTAAGCAAATAGCGACACCCTCTTGACCCAAAACACAAATGGTATACCAATAATTTATGATACTTGTGGAAATACAGAAAAATGAGAATGCCAAATTTGATAATACGCAAAAAGGACACAAGCTCAGTTTGATTTCTCAAAACTCGATCCATGTCCGCTAGTCAAACTACGGAGATTTCAAAACGCTACAGAAAAATCCAACATTGTAGCTAGTGTGGCATGTTGCCGCCAGATTAACCGTTTTTTATGGCAAACTTACAAGGTCGATGAGGTGCTACGCAAAAAGGCCAACTGCTGAGAGCTCTAGGTTCATTGTACATTTACAATCTGCCTCAGATTTGAACATGTGATGCTCCCAGAGGTTCCCTCATAATACAAACTGGCATATGGGACAGAAAGAACAAATTCATTCGAGCATTTATGCTGCAGGTTCCTCCTGAACATGGTCAGCATCACCATAAAACCTGTCCACTTCGAAATCCTCATCACGATCCTCCATGGTTTTTCCGAACACAAACTGTTTAGTACCCATGGTGGTGAAAGGCAAGAGACCAAGAGCTCTTGCGGTCTTAATCTCCCTAGCAACTTTCCTTTGGGCCTTTGCACTGATTCCAGTCTTGACAAAGGCAATGTAAATTCAGAAATATATTACATAACAAAAAGAATCCAGTCATGATAAAATGAACATTTACCTGGCTCCTTTTCATCAGTATTCCTGCTTCTGTCAGAAAGTTGGCAAGAAATCTCACATTCTGCAAATAGTATGTATGCATGTTACAAAGACGCAATATTTGAGTGTAATTTCTGCCTTAATAAAGGGTCTAAACTTTCAACAGAATAACCATTTTATAAAACATAATGTCTCATCAGTTAATGTCCAATATTTGAAGTGGTCAATTTGCCCCTCACCCAACCTCCAATTCTTCGTCACTAATCCGTCCTTTGATTATTAGTCATAAATACACCGGTGTACCAAAGACTTGTTGTCACCCAACAACCCTTACCTATTAGCTATTTTGAGGCTACAATTGTCAATTTAAAAGGCAGTTGCGGCAACTTGCAAAAGCGTGATTTCTGTTCCTATATGGTAATAGTTTTCTTTTCCTCTTTTGCAGTCCTCAACTTCCCTTATTTATGTTGCATTTTCTGATACTATCTAACCCATAGTTTCGCCCTTCCATGGCAGGCCAACAGTAGAGGGGTTTATTCTTTTCCTCCAAGTTTCAACAGCCCTCCATTTCTCAGTTTCTCACTCACTCACATCCTCCACTCTATATGCATGAAAAGTAGAAAAACTATAAAAATAAAAAGACCAAACCCTTTGCATCCAAACAGCTACCTTTTTGAGAAGTAGCAAGGAGCAAGGCCCATATAAAAGTTCATAAAGTATAATAAAACAAAAATGAAGTCTAGTAGGCGCAGCAGATTACTGGAAAGTGCTAAATGATGTACAGCACTAAAATATGAACGCCAATCAAAATAACACGATAAGCAGGGTGAACATAAATCACTAATCATTAGCACCACAGGCTTCATAATTGACGAGTTCACCAAATTCCTGGCATACTATTTGTACACAAAAAGACCTCAAAACAGAAAGAGAAGCTAACTCATGCATGCAGACAAGAACAGTGAACAACTGACCACCATCAGCTTACCCGAAAATCTGCTTTCTTGAGGACTTCTTCCGTAGTTACTTCAAATTCATCTTGTCTGGTAGGTTTCCACACTCCTGGTTTTCTCAAATTAAGATCCTGCAAAGAGGGGAACAACATAAACAGCAATCAATTATGCTGTCAAGCTGTAGAGTTACACCAGTATAAAGATCCAAAAAAAAAAAAGAGATAAAAGAGTTGAAAGTTTATGATAGTAGACAACAAAGGGAACAGGGAACCTTCAACCTATATCAGAGGTCTTCAGTATCGCTAATCCAGAGAGGGGGAGTTATAACATTTTAGGCAAATCAACACTACAGGTTACTACTATACCCTTTTAAATGACTACCCCTGGTCACCTTTTACTCCAAACTGAGGGCTCTGCCAGGGACGGTATCTTCCTACTTATTTCCACTTTGCTCCGAAGCTCTTTCCACTGTCATCTCTCATAAACAAAGAGCAACAGAACTGCAAGGTATTGCCATTGGCCGGGCTGCTCCCCCAAATTCACATCTACTCTATACTGGCAATACTAATTTATTCATAGAAGCAACCAATCCTTCCTGTCATGCTCTTATGGACACAGGATGCTATTAATCTTTATTGTCGAGCTTCAGGGCAAGTCCTTCAATCAAACAAATCTCTTCTTTTGATTTAGTCCAAATGCACATCATAGTATTATTAGGCACATCAGGGTTACATCTAGAATGCAAGTTCCAAAGGACTTTGGTATCTATCTTGGTTTCCCTACTGATTTTGTCCAAAATAAAACAGCACTCTTTCTCTTTTTCATCACCAGGGTTTCTGACAAGCTCAATACATGAAGCAATTCTTTTTTATCCGGCAATCTCTGCTGTTTTATCATCTCCATCAATATATGCCTCTTCGGTTTCTCGCACCCTAGTACACATTACCAAGCAACTAACCTAAATCATGGAAAATTTCTGGTGGCCGAGGAATTTAGGGTGTACGACAGTGCATTGGGGAAGTTGGAAATCCATTACAAAATCAAAGAGTTGTGGTGTGCTTAGTATTAGGGATGCCTCTTTGCTCAATCAAGATTTGATAGCCCGTCACGCTTGGAGAATTCTTAGCTGCCCTGCTTCCCATTTCTCTAAGGTTTTACGAGCTAAATACAAAATCACCCAAGAATCCCTTACCTCGAGTTCCATTCATAAACATAGCTATTCAAATACGGGGATGGGAAGCCTAGTTTTGGCCTTTTGGGTATGGTCTATATAAAGATTTTGCGAGATGGCATTGCATGGAAAGTTGGTGATGGGCTTTCAATTTCTCCCAGGAATCATATTGGGTACATGGAAAGAAACCAAAGAAAGAACTTGGATAGACACTTTGTGAATTATGCTTTGTCCAAGATCCATCACTCTGTAAAAGGACTTGGATATTCTCATATTCCAGCAAAGTATCACTGCAGTTCCTTGTTTTGAGTAAGGGTCCTTCTGTGAGGTTTGTGTCACCATGGAGTTCTTTCAATGCTCCATCATATTCAAGTATTCAACCGTTCTTGCATACAGATCGAAGTTAGGTCCAAAATTTCAGCTGGAAACAATTTCCTGTCAAATGAAATGTTATTTCTAGAAGCCCAAATAGCCGAAAAATAGAGATGATGACAAATTCAATCCAACGATTATCCTGTGCTTTGTCATTTATTTGTAAAGAATTTCTCCAACTCTGATCTTTCTGAGGAGGAATTAGTTGGACTGAAAATAAATCAAGCCCAAATATTGAGGCTACCCAAATTCTTCTACTCATTGGACAGTCCATAAAAAGATGTTAATTGTTTCTATTACACTTTTGTTTGTATCAAATAAGCGGAAGGAATGTGGAGGAGGATCCTTGATATTTCTTTGGAGACATGTCGAACCTGTTGGGAGATTTTATTGATAGCTTTCCATATGAAATTCTGCCACTCAGGGAAATCTTAGAGGCCCATTAGTGTTTCCAACAGGGTGAAGGTGTGACCGGTCGTGAACAGTTCAAGCGCATAATTTTATTGCCGTGGCATAACCTGACTTTACAGAGTAGCACCTTTTGAATGCAATTTCCAGTAAAGGCTGTCTTTCTCTGGGGATAGGGGTAGAAACGCACTCTTAATGCCTCTTACTGACTTTCTTGTAAACCAATCACTTAATTTCTCCTCCTTCCACAAGTTGTTTATTATGATTTCAGCGACCACTGTTAATGCCTCTTACTTACTTTCTTGTAAACCAATCACTTCACCACGTAATCAGCTCATTTTGTCTATTACCTCATCCCAGAAGATCGTAACATTAACCAGCTCTGTACATCTCTGCTCATACTTTTTATTATCTCAGTCAATTTCATCCCATCCGACAAGGCTTCTTTTTCACAAATGTATGGGCTCGTAGCATCCTACACCCTTTGTTTTAGGTGTTGTAGCAAATTACACCTCTAAACTTCAATTGATGAAATACACACCCTAAATTGTACTATTGTTGCAAATCACACCCTTCTATTAAAATTTCTTAACACCGTCAATTCACTCCTTAGCCCACCGTTTATATCTCCTTAACACCATCATAAGAACTTAGCTTCCCTTGCATCAAAGAAATTTTTTTTAGCTTCCCAGTATCAAGTAACATCCATATCCTTGTCCCAATAAAGGTTGTCTTCAGCTCATAGACTATATCTTATCACTTCTTCTGTTTGTGACTTCGTTTCGATTTATTTCTCCAAGATGCTGAACACATTGAACATAACACACTGAACATAACAGACGAATTGTATGAAACTTGTATATTTACTAGCATAACATATTGGAATTCTTTTTATGTTTGTTAGTTATTATTTGTAATATGCAAGAAAGGATTCATAACACTTACATTAACCGTTATCTTTGACCTTTGTGTGTAAACTTGAGATTAGGAGGCATTAGCTTTTGTTTCAAAATTGGGGGGTGAAACTGCTAATGAAAAAGAACCCTAAGGTCACAATCTAACAGTAAAATTAACACCTTTAGTTGACTTTTGCAGAGATTATAACGAAAGGGTGAGATATGCAACAATGGTATAACTTTGGGTGTGCAATGTATCAATTAAAGTTTGGGGGTGCAATTTGCTACAACACCTAAAACATAGGGTGCAGAATGCTACGAGCCCCAAATGTATTCATGGGAAGTTCAGTTCGTAAGACCTCTAAGATTTATTCCTAGTCATCTACTTCAGGGCCCATGGGATTAGACCCCATGTTATCTTTAAAAAAAAAAGTTCATGGGGAAAATTGCTAGGTACTCCCTCCATTCCAATTTTATCTTCCAACTTTCCTTATTAGGCATCCCACTTTTATCCAACTTTCCCAATTTGTTCATGGTCCCTACTAAGTTTACCATTATGCCATCAACCTTTACCGCTAAACTTATGCCCATGTGCTATGAACATGTAATTTGATATGAAATCTAAGGGTAGAATGGAGCATATACAAGCTCAGCCACTCCACCTTAAATGTTGTGCAAATGGAAAATGGAAGATAGAAGTGGGACGAAGGGAGTAATAAATACATAGATATACTTCTCTGAGTTGGTTTGGGTCACATTTAATACTCTTAACATATAAAACCTGTTCTGATTACAGAGGTAAGCCTTCTTCTTTTCTCTTCAATGTTACAATTTTGGCAAAAAAACTTAAACTACGACCTGACCTATTCACCACCTCCATCCAGATATCAAAATTCATAGCCTCACTATATTCCCATTGAAATTCATTCATCACTTAATCAAATCAAAGTTGCTCAATGAAGGTCATTTTGGTTATCCATATTCAATAACACTAAAGACAACATTTCTTTGCTAGGTTCAAAATCCAACCACAAAATATTACCTCTGCAAGCAATGCTCCCTGTATGCAACTCCCGCCCACCGCTACCTAGCTTGGAAAGTAGCCTCAATAGGGGCTATAGGTGACGGTCATGATCTGGGTTATAACAGGCGCAACAAGGTCCTGGCACCAGAACTTATTGGCTGCGAGGTGCCCTTTTTTTTTTTTTTTTTGCAAATGCAACTCCATCTGAAAGAAAAAACAAGTTGCCAGATGGAGGCCTTTGGGCACCTCCCCTCATGCACCAAGGCACACTGAGGGGCCTTATTTCAACTAAGTCTCTGATCTCAACTTCAGCAACCTAAACAGAAAATCACTGCCGGTACAGTGAACACCTCCCATGGTTAAACTGAGTCTGTGATCTCAAATTCCACAACCAGAACAGCAACTCATGGCTGCTACAGTGAAAATCTCTGGCAGCCCCATCCCTTCCCGTTCTCAACCACCAAAGATCACACTCGTTCACTTCTTCGTACAATCACTAAAAGACAGTTCCTGCTTACACCAAAGCACCTAGAGCTATCAACAACCAAACCAGACAAATTAAACCAATGACTCACCAAAGACCTGGAAAAGAAGAAACTAAATGTCCCAGGAGAATGAGCAATGCCAGAAAGGACGTTCATGGTCTCCCTGCTCATAACAAAATGCCATGAACTAACCTAATCACATTATAAGGCCTTCCACTGCACCAACCCCCACGAAATATTAGAGAGGAATGGTTTTTCTATATCATTGACAGGTGTTCATTGGTTTATGATCTCATTGCTTACACAGAATGCCATTACTTCCACAAGATTATCAGCTCGCTTCATTACAAACTTATCTTTCTACGTAACTACTGTCACTTTTGCCTTCCACTCAATCCCTTAAGTAACAGTAGCCATCCTTCTCATTAAGTTCGCCAGTACAACTACTTCTCCATCAAACATATGCCATATGCTCATCATCCAGCCCTTTGCCTCAGGCCAGCCCACAACCCAAGATGGAAGCGAGCTTTTCGAAAACTACTGTCGCCTTTAGATAAGCTCAGATATGCACAATTGTGAACTTAACATAAAGGCCAAATCGGTTGCAACTTTTATCTATGTACCAGAGAGAAAATCATCCCAAAAATCACTATCAAATACCAATAAAAAAAAAACTACCCTAGCCCTCCTCTTTACCATTTACTGACTATGCCCATCACAAATAAAAAAAGAACTCGAACAACGTATTCTCTCCACCTCAAACTGATTATCAGTTTATCATCACTAGAGCTGGCCAACGGTTGGTTTGTAGTAGTTTAATAGTGTAATATGACAATAATCATCAATCTTTCTCATAACATGATATAAATTACAGGTAGTCTAATACACGTATAATGAATTGAATGACCAAACATTTATAAACACAACATGATATAAATTTCAATCAATCACTAATACACAATGTAATCTAATCTCACCTCATTACTATACACTAGAAGTTTAATAGTGTAATATAACAATAATTATTAATCCTACTCATAACATGATATAAATAACTGGTAGTCTAATACATGTATAATCAATTGAATGACCAAACATTTATAAAGACAATATGATATAAATTTCAATCAATCACTAATACACACAATGTAATCTAATCTCACCTAATTGCTATACACTAGTAGTTTAATAGTGTAATTTGACAATAAACATCTTTTGTATGAAGACATGTTATTTAATTAGTGCAATTTGAGACATGAAACTATGAAAGACATGTTATGTAGTCTAACATCTTCTGAATGCAAGACATTTATGTTATTTAAGCTCTTTAGAATCAATTGCAAATCTTATGAAACAAGTCGTATTGAGTTGAATTTAAAAATAAGTCGAGTAGAATTGAGTCGAATTGAAAAATGAATCGAGTCGTAGTTGAATCATTTAGGTTCGGTTCGGGTTACGGTTTGATAAGATTGATAAGTGAGTCGAATCAGAGTCGAATCGTCTAGTTTCGGTTCGGTTTGCGACTTGACAATGTTCATTTTGGCAAGTCGAGTCGTAATCGAATCGGTCTGAACGGTTTGGTTGAGGTTTCATATTTCTTGAAGTCGGAATCGGGACGAATCGAGTCGAAGTCGAACCGAGTCGTGGCCAGCTGTAATCATCACCATTCACCACGTTTTCTCTCCACCCTCACTATCTCCTCTTCACCATTTAATGACTACTGTAATTTGTTTGAGACTTTAAGGCTTTCAGCAAAGGTTTTCTAAATCTTTTCTCATAGTTTATAAAAATAGATTATGTTTCTATATAAGATAAGGAAAAAAAATCATGGCTTTCCCTTCTATGGAAAGAAATGTTTAAGCAAAACAAAACAACAGTAACACTTCTCCATTTGAACCAGCCGCCTCAATTTTGTGACTCATATTCCCCTCAAGATTGTAATCTCTTTAGACGTCCGAGTGGAAGTACCAAAGGAACCCAAAGTGAGATCGTCTGGCATACTTTTTACAACTTGATCCCTACTTTTAGTTCCAAACTTGCACCCTATATAGTTGTTCAAAGAACCATTCATACGACAAAGAAATAAAACCAAAGAGTTCAACCAACACATTCTTTTTTCTACTATTTGTTTTGGCCGGGTAAAGGCTGCTGTTGTATATAACTAGACAGCAACGAAAACAACAACAACCTAGTGCAATCCCCATTCCACGGGGGAGGGAGGTGG
>ONZK01002314.1:0-18793 GCA_900322385.1 Pharnaceum exiguum | reverse complement strand
CCATCCAATCCTTATTAGTGTCAAGATTTAATAAAGTCGGAATTGGATAGCACAGATAATAATCGATTCCACAAGTCCACTTTGCTTCAACAATGGAGTTTAAGTTTGCAGGGAAACGAAGACGTTTACACTAATTTGTTTTTTTATAGGCGAGAATTGAAAAAAGTTAGTGCACTTACACTAAATGATGGCACAAATGATTGACATACTGGTTCTAAAAAAAAAAAATAGACACTAAACCAGAACAGGTGACAGAAAATGAAAGTCGAATTCACACCCCCGAGAAAAAAGACTGAATGAAACCGAGAATGATCTGAGAAGCAACGGAAGGAGACCATGAAAAATGCAAACTACGCACAAATTAACATTAATTAAAAGAGTAAATCTAGAGATAGGTCAGTTTGCAACCATCAGCACTAAAGAAACCATTCCTAACGACTCGGCAAAACAAAGATTAAAAGTGAAATGAAACTCCGATGCAGTGACATTCTACTTCAATCAAATGGATTGCTGCTGACCTGCCTGTCTTTAACTGTGATAGGAAATAAGTCTATAAACCTTGTCTTTCATTTAATGGATGAGTTTTGCCTGCTTCTTCCTTATGAACACAGGCAATTAAGCTCGAGCCCTCTTGTTATTACATCCAGGACATTTGTACTGCTTGATATGCTCAGCTTTAGCTGGTGTTATCTTAACACATTTACCATGGAACCATTTCTCACACACGTCACAGCATATCCAAAACTCATCGGTAGCATAGTTGTCCCCGCAAGCTCCACAGAGGGTTCCTCCCTGTTCATCCTCATCCTCTTCATCTTCCCCACTCTCTTCTTCCTTGGGTGGTGCAGCCAACTTTGGTGCTTTACTGTGGTTTTCAGCCAGCCGTGGCTGCAAATTCAGAAAGAATCTTCGAGTTAATAAAAGATATGAACGTTAAGCAAGGGTCAAGTAAGAATTAATAGTATTTAGTACCACCTTCCCGCTAGATTTGCTTTTGTTGCCGCTGTTGTGAGCAGCAGGGTGCTCCTTCGGTGGTTTTACAGAACCGTTGAGAACTTCAAAGACAGTCGGAAGATCATTTATCATTTGGAAAAGCTTCTTCCTAACATTCCAAGAAAAGGCCATCACAAGAAGGGTACAGGAAGCAATTTAAAAAAAAAGAGGGCTAATATTCTTAGACAGGCAACCTTTTGATATTAGAATATTCCCATCACAATCAATTTTGGGAATGAGGCCAGATGTTGTAGTATTCGTAAACACAACCAAAACATTATATTTCAAAAAAATCCCCAAAATATATGCAGGACTTCACATGAACACAGATATCAGGTGTCGCCAGTACAGACAAAATGTCAAATAGCACACTAAGTTTTTTTTTCGGCAAAGAGCACACTAGGTTTTACCCTCGGTGTTTTTCTTTTTCCAGTACGTGTACCTTTTCCTTTCATCGTTATTTTTGGCATTCTATTAAAAGAGAGCTAAGAGAAATAACATAATAAAATAACCACAAGAGATTAATACAGACATCATGTGTGCCAGTAGAGAGGAAGTATCAAATAACATACTGTTTTCCCCTCAGAGTTTTGCTCTATACAGTAAGTGTACTTTCTTTCTTTCTTTTTGCCTGCTTATTCGAAAAGGTCCAAGAGTAAATCGCCTAAAGACCACGAGAAGCAGTCACAAAACACAATGGACAAATCCCCACAAAAAAAAAACTATCACACAAAGAAGAGAAGCAACACAATGAGTACCTAATAACCCCAAGTACTCATTACTAAAATAGGACAGAAATGTTCCACACTATTTCAGACAGAAATGATGGGAAGGCATCAAAAACAAAGGCAAAAACAGAAAGAACAACAAAGGGAAGTTAGTCCAAAGTACAAAAATTAGAATTTCAATATCCAACCACTGGCTTAGTAATCTTCAGATCAGCAACGTTCCACACTTTGCCATCATCATTCACACTATCCAAACCCAACACCCAAATGAATAAAATTTTGTCCTAATCCCAAGGCCCCTGAAGCTAATGACCAGGAAAACCCCCAGCGGCCCTGAGAAGAACCCAAATAGACAAAACGCATTTGACAACATTATATCAGTTATCACCAAGCAAAATGCCAGTCCTTACACACTTATTTCCTGCGTCGACAGACTATCATTACCTTCAAGTCATTGTAACTAAACTCCAAACCGTTAATGCATTTGTCTACTATTAAGGTAAAAAATCAAAGCAAGCAGAGCTTAGAAAGCAAAGGAAACTTAGAAATCCAGAAAATGTCCCCTTCATAAAGCCATCTTTTCTATAGAAGGATAGTGAACTTGTGCAGGCAAGTATAAATAAGAGCTACAAAGGACTAACTCGAGATGGCCCAAAAAGTCTTCAATAAGCCATTTTCACACCCTTAGAACTATATTTTACATCAAGTTCGAGCAGAGCTCCAAGCACCGAACATGACTACTAATTAACCACAGCAATTCCCAACCCTTATAACTACCAACTCCATGACAGATGATAGCCCCAAGTACTGCAGAAAAAAGGAGTGGTGAAAAATAAGATTGCAAATTCAAAACATATGCTACTAATGCACCCAAGACATTTAATAAAAAGACCTAGCAGCTCTCCGTCTCTCACACAACTGGGGAATGCACATGCTTTGCCACCAACATCTATTTCAGGTCAAAGTTGGCGCCTATATCCAGATATACTTTACTGTACAGTGAAAGGGAAATAGAGATAATGAAATTAATGGCCACAAGTTAACCTAACAGCGTTTAATATTGCCCACACGGCTAGGCCTGCTTCTATTTCCTTCTAGTTTGTATTGTTTCTTTACACCCACTGAAACAAAATCATCACTCTAAAGGTAACAAAAAAAAACCAGGCACCGCATTCAGTTATTCAGAAATCTATTACAAGGAGTGTGGTAAGAAAGTGGCAGAGGAATCAAGATGCACCAAAAACATTCATCGAAGGGGAATACCAATTCTGTTGCTTCACTAATCTGGCTATAAATAAAAGTTTAACATGCAACCATCATGTAATGTCAAAATAATTACCTACACCATGCTGCAGAAATTGTTTAATTTGTCAACAACAATATAGACCTACTGCCAAATTTGAATGGCATTGGCCAATATGCACGCATGGACCAAAACAGAATTCGCAAAGACACACCATGACAACACACACATACGTATCCCCCACAAACACACAAAAGCAAAGACAAACACAAACGCACATCACAAGACACACACATACAACACCCACAAGGACAAGCAGACACACATAAATAGACAAACACAAGCACACTACTGCACATGCTATTTAAGATTTGAAATGCAACAGCTGGAAGTAGATAACAACTAACTTTAGACCCAAAAGAATCCAGCCACAAAGAAAAATGTCTAGATCAAAGCTTAGAGTAGAGACAATTGGAAAGGATCTCTTACCTTTCATTCTTGCTGAAACCAAAGCGAGCACCAAAGTAAAATGCTACTGCCAATAGCCATGAATCACTGTGAACTGCAACCAACGACAACCAATCCTTCTCTGCCATTCCATCCCTAGCAAAATTGATACCCAGAGCAGGCTCAGGAAGCTCAGGAGGCACCTCTTCCACAGGTAGATTAACTTCCCAAGTCTCATTTGGAAGTCCATACAGACATAGGTTCTCTTTCTCTGCAAATCAAAGAGATTAATCTTCAGTAAACAGATATGAATATAAATATATTATCAGCCTTCCGGGCCTGCCCCCTTCCCCAGAATAGTTGCATCATACACCCGGTGTACCTTACTCCGTACACCCTCTTTGTTTATTTCTCTTGCTTTAGGCCCAATACTTCATAGAAAAACAAAGGGCCCAATCTTTTAATTATCTATATACAAAGGTGGGTATACGGAGCGAGGTACACCGGATGTATGATATAATTTACCCCTTCCCCATGTCAATATGAAAGCAATCCAAATTAGAGCCCAACCAGAACACATGAGGAGTAATAAATTAAATACAATGAGCTTGTTTCTTGGTTATTAATTGACTACAGCCATGCACTCCATTTTATACAACTGTTAGCACACCCTGGTGAACAAAAACTAAGAAACTACAGAAATGACTGTAGTACCCCTGTACAGTACCAATGGGAAGGTGTAGTACAAGATATAATCTTCAAAGGAATTTTGAACAATATAAGCCAAGTCATTTTGAGCTTACATTAGAATAGAAGGATAAAAGTTTTTGAATCAAACCTACCAAGTCTAAAATGACACATCATACAATGGATGGAATATCATGCAAACCAAATTTCAAATTTCTCTCAATCAAGCAGAGCATCAAATATGAATGGCTCATCCAATTTCCTAAAAGCAAAAGACCAGTGACGATGGTTTGTACCAATTTAAAGATCAGATATAAGAAGACAGAGTGAACTAGGCTAGAAACCAGATTTGTCCTACAGACAAATTGTTATATCCCACGAGCACATTCAAAAAGGTTTGGTATTTTTTGTTTTAATATGTGCGCATGACACTCTCTGCCTGGGCTCCACAAGTGATGGAGCTCACCTTCTACTGAGAAATTACTATACCCCAAGGGCAGCAGTGGGATGCAAAGCTACATTTATAATATCCTCCAAATGAACTATCTATGAAAAACACATTTTATCAACCAGCATTCATTACATATCTCCGCTGATCCACTCAGGCACCAAATTAAAAAGTCCAAAAGCATGGTAGCCCTTAAATAAGGACGTGCAAAAACAATCTAATTGTTATAGGAAACCAAGTGACCAAGTGTATTCCTTGAGTTAATTCAAAGATTTTCACATCCACTCACATCAGTTTTAACTTAGAGTGGTTACTTCCCAAGTTCCCATACACCACCTTCAAGTTTCCCAGTAAAACTTTCACCTCTAACTCATAATAGTGGAAGTAGAAGATCATGATTACAGCTACTAAATACCTGTGTTTCACGGAGTGACTAACAATACATAACCCGTCAAACAACCACATTTACATAAGCAGACAAGAACAGCAGGTGCTCCTACAGACAAATATGCAACAAAACAGGTTTTAATGCGAACACCTAGTTCAACTTACATTCATACTGACAACTCATCATGATTTGGCCAACAAAGGCAGAGCTAGCAAGAGGTGGACCAAAGGAGGCATCTACAGAAATTTATCAACCTAACTCTCACACGAGACAATTGGCCACACATAAATCTAACAGGGAACTTAAACTGAATTTCTCTGACAAATTTAAACGTACATACCCATCCAAAGTAACGATAAAACAACGTGGCCTTAATCCCAACAATATAAGAACATCTAGCAAAGACCAAGGGCATACACATATGCACATGCACGCACACACACACCACATATGCACAAACTCTAGCCACCTCAACCATCAAGTGAGATTTCTGACTTGGATCAGTTGCCTCTACCCCTCCTATAGCTAACCATATATCCCGTCCAAGATATGTAAAACCATATCCAACTTATCCACCATTGCCCAAGTTTTTTACTCTCATCATTCAACATTACAAGGCCTCATATATGTGACCCAACCATTGTAAGCAATGCCTCTCATCTAATCTTCAGTTGCAGCAACTCCCCCTTATTCCTAAACTTCTTAATTCTCACCTAATTCCTCCTACTATGCCCGGTCATCCCTCACAGAATATGCATCATAGTCCACTCATCATGCGAGCTTGGGCCCCTTTCACAACCCAACACTCCATTCCATATAAAAATGCTATTCCAGTAACTGTGCAATAAAAGGGGTATGTTCTAAGCTCAGACTAGAGTATAGCATGTGGTTATAAAGGAGAATGACAATACAACTGGCGCTTTCAAGAAATTCGAACTATATTTAGTCATACAAGCTGTTGAATTACACTAAAAGTTTGTTAGTTGGAGAGGGGCAAGGTCTTTATGCAGCTCCACAGATCAATGAGTCAGCAAAACTACGGGCAACTCTTAGTATCGAGGAAAAAAATAATCCTAACAGAGGGTGAATGCTTTGCCTTTGTTGGGCGGTCTACCACCCCCAAAATTTTGTTTTCAATTCAATTATGCTTCCACTCTGATTTAACCTCAAAGAAAGATGGCTAAAAGCACAGTCAACAAAGAACAATCTCCTCGCTCGGGTTGAACCATCAGAAGGAATAGCAATAAAAACACAAAATAACAACAAGCAACTATCATGGGCTCATGACTATGAGATTTTTTTTTTAGTAAGTCTTAAAACTAAACACAAGAAATACAAGAAAGTGATATCAATTCACCAAATTAGTATATTTTGGATTCCAACTTCCTACAGCCCAGCAATGACGGTATGGATTTAAAAAAAATTCCATCAAACAAACACTACCCTCGCTCCTATACTCTACAAGACCTCATATGCCTAACAGCACACCGAACACCCGATAACAACACCAAAAAAAACAGGAGAATTCCACTGCTTCACAACAATAGCTGGGGTCGTCAGAAAAAAGCACATGGTAAAAAGAAAAACCCATAACCCCAAAATTAACCGCCTTATAAGCCATATAACTAAACTGCATCAAACTTTCAGCTAAAAACTTAAATACTCAAAACCAAAAAAGAAAAAAGAAGCAACCAATAAAAAACATTATTCCCATCGTAAGTATACTGGAAATTTACAGTGAGAAAACAAAAAAAAAGAGATAGTAATATGCACAACAAGCTCAAATTAATAAAAAGATAAAATAAAAACAGATTAGCGAAACTGACCAGGATCGCATTGCTGGTAGAATTTGTCAACGTCTGCAAACAAAACAAAAAAATAAATTAAATTAGTAAAAAGGTAAATAGCAAAACAAAAAATATATTAAAAAAAAAAGAAAAGGAAAAGGGGGAAAAGAGAGACAAAAAAGGGGAAAGAGTAGGAGCATGATAGCATAGCAAACCAGTAGTGAGGGCTTTGATCAAGGCAGAGCGACGACCCTTGAAATCATTGAAGACTTCGTCAACTGTTTTCGGTGTATTCTGTGGCATTCCCTCCATTCTCTCTCCTCCTCCTCTCTAATTCCTTTCTTTTCTCACACACCCAACACTAATATGATATTTATACTACAACTAATAATAATGTTCAGCTTACTCTATTAATAATAATGCGAGCTGAATTGGATAAAAGGGGGCTTTTGAAATTAGGGTTTATATGTAAGAACGAAAGGCACAATTCGATTGAGAGTTGGAGAGAGAAAGTAAGAGAGAGAGAGGAATAGATGATGGGTGTGGATTATTAGAATTTGGGAGAGGAAGTGTGTATGTATGGTTATTATGGTGGTGATAGTGGTGGTTAGGGTTTTTATAAGTTTTTTTGTTTGTTTTTTTTAATTGTTATTTATTATTATTGGGTCTCGGTCTTCCTCTCCTTCTCAATCTCTCCCTATCGCTCTCTCTAGAGTGTATGTTCCTTTTGGGGACGACTTTATCTGACGGGGTAACTTAAGTCAATTAATTTTATTTTTTTGAGAAAAACTTATGTCAATAAATTAAAAAAACAAGAAACAAAAGAGAAGAAAATTATTTTTTCCATCAAAAAAATAAAAAAGGAAAAAAAATTGTGAACTGTTTCATACTATGAAAAAGAAATATGTTCGCTTTTCAGTTTTGGGTTAAATTTTTTATTTTCAGCAAGAAGGCTTATTTCTCAACTTCGAGTAATTTTGTTAAATTTTACATAAATTATTCGGAAACAATATCTTTGTTCTCCGATCACCCTCATTGAATGGGGATTACACTTGGACCTGACAATCGGTCGGTCGGTCGGGTTTCGGGTTCGGTTTTTTTCGAGTTCGGTCATTTTCGGTTTGTACTTTTCGAGTCGGATTACGGCTGAGTCGGTTTTGACCCAACGGGTTTGCACATTTTGTTTTTTATTTTATCAATATTTAATTTATATTTATTTATTTTTTCAATTTTTTTATAAAAATATTATATTTTATTATATTTTAATTAATTAAAATTGTAAAATTTACATTTATAAAGATAAACGGGTCGTTTCGGTCGGTTTCGGGTTCAACCCAGATTTTACCCGGTTTCTCGGGTTCGGTCAGTTTCGGTTTCGGTCGAGTTTTTCGTGTTCGTGACCCAGTTTTTTCGGGTTGGTCTTTCGGGTCATTTCGAGTCGGGTAAATTTCTGCCGGGTCTAATTACACTCGATTGTTGTTGTTATTGTTGTTGTTGTTGTTGTTTACATAAATTACTCCTATAAAAAAAGGGACAGAACTCACAAAAATTGACTTTCCTTCTTTATAAATTACATCTCTATAAAACTTACAATACACACTAACTTAAGTTGAATGACAAAAATTTAACAATAACTAAGTAACAAAGTACATATTGATTTAAGATTGAAGATTATGGATCCATTAATCAATTTTTAATCACGTAATCTTTTCATGTTCCTAGTTATTGTTTTGTTTATATGGAAGGGATTGGAGGCTTTGTAGGTAAGTTGTGCTGTGCCAAGGTTGTAAGACCAGGTCGAAAAGGACAAATGGGTTGGAGGCGACCAAACCGTCCACATTCGGGTGGTTGGAGTTGGCTTACGAGAGACTGGGAGGGAGAAAGAGAGATGAAGCGTAGAAGGAGAGGACCGACGATGTCTAGGGAGAGCTGCACTAAAAAAGAGGCGGTGAGAGGGCGACCTTCAAAGAGTGGTCGTGGAGGCTGACTAATTAGATGGGCGCTTGTTCACTTAATTAAACTGAACTTAAGTTTTTAAATGTTGTAAAGGACAACCTAAATCCTTTATCAAAATGCTTAATAAATCTTAAGGCATGTTCTCTACGCCTTTTAGGAATTTAAGTTATTCAGGGATTGAATACCCGTATCGAATCAGAGTTCATGCTGTGGGCCCACAGGTCGCACATAAGCCGCCGGGTCGCAACAAGCGCTGCTTGGTAGTCATGTGAATGCTTCGTGGAAGACTTCATTCCATTTCTGACGAGATTGCATGGACGAGTCATGTCACTGCTGATCATTTCTCTTGTCTGTGTAATGGAGATTAACGGCTAAAGAAGAACACCCTTGTTTATTTCAGTTAAGTTGAGTTAAGTTCAGCTCGTTTCTTTTGATCGTAAGAGGCTGTGACACCGATAACCATTTGTAATTTTTGTAGATCACTAGAAAGTCCCGCTAAATAGTTTCATAAATTACAATAGCGATAGGGTTTTAATAAACAATTATATGTCAAAACAATTCAGTAAAAAGTTCAGTTCAGCTAAGTTCAATTGAAAAGAATGGGTCCTTAGGTTTGCCAAAAAAACAATCTTTTCACATTAGTGTAAAGTGTTTTCAACACTTTTTTTTATACCAAATAGACCCCTTTCATTTCTCTCTCCCACAAATTTAATCACTTTTTATCATATATCTTTACCATTATATAAAACAGGGTACATCATCTAGGGTTATCATACAAACCCTAGCCCTTTAATAACATAAAAAATGAAAAAAAAATCAATTTGCAATAAATATACATAGTAAATTTTAACAGGCAAGTCCAATTTTGAGATATATGTCCACACATCACATTCGATCTTATTTTGGTAAGAATCAATTGCAATCCTTTATCTACCGTCTAACCTTACGAAAAAAGGTCATTTTTCTAAAAAGGAAAAAAAAAAAGCCACTCAATCCTCTACTCTCCTTCTCATCGCCCAAACTCGGTCAAACAAATATCATTGACGCCATCAAATACTATCCATAATTCTCTCAAAAAAAATAAAATTACTATCCCTAATTGTGTCAATCAGTCTATATTTCGACTATGGCCTTTGATTGTTACTGCATACAAATGATTTCTCTGAATATTTAGTTGCATGTTTTCTTTCTCTCCAAGAATACATTCAAATTGAAAATGTATTCCTGGCCGGAGAACTTGACAAACTTAATCTGTTTGCTATAAATTCAGAACAATTTTCCAGTCCTAATCCCTTACACCATTCCTCCTCTCTCCACAAAATCTTCAGCATATCATTTTTCATTATCACTGCTTTTTATTCAGAAATCAAGACACAGAATCCCGTCAAGCAGAGCTGCTAAATCGAAGCCTACAGTACAAATTATGCATCTATCACTCATCACTTAAAAGAGGAAGGACCTTGACATTGGTAGAGTTGTGCGGTTATGGAACACAAGGAGAGGGGACATTGAATGTATTCTTTTAGATATTGTAAGTCTTTAATTATCTACTCTAGCTTTAATCTTTCCATTTTTCGGATTTATATATGAGTTAGTAATAATTTCTTTGTATTTTATTTGCAAATGTTTACTTTACATCTCTGAAGTTGTATGAATAAGCTTCCTGCTAAGTGCTAAGTGTTCGATTAAATGTCTCTTAAGAGCCCGTTTAGCTTTTGTTGTAATAGTTGTATTTTTCTGCTATTGCGTAGGTTTTTTCCCCTTCAAATAAATTGTTTCTGTATCACTGCATTTTCGGTGTATATGTTGTGTCTTTGTACTTTATTGTTGTGCAGTATTCATTCAGTTTCCTTGGATATTTGGAATAATTTAGCTAATTCCGATCGAAAGAGTAAATATTGTTTCCTGATGTAGTGGGTATGTTACAAGATGTTGACTCCCCCAGCAAATTTTGTTTACGGAAAAGATTTGGGTAGTGATGCTGACTAAGAAGATCGATATGCACTTTTATCTTAAGTTATGGCCAGCCTATAGTGGTTGAAAGTTATTCATTTTCCAGCTTTTGTTTTCATGTAGTCAATTGTCTATAAAAAAAATGTGTTACCGAGTCAACGATCGAGATGCATCGTTATGATTTTTGGGTTTCTGAGTCTCAAGTTTCTCTTGATGTTTGTTCGAACTACTTAGAAGTTGCTTGATGGGTAGAATGTGATGAGAAATATATGGGTTTTCTTCGCAGAGCCTATTCGATCGACTGTCTGACATTTATGTCCTGGATCACGCTTCAACAACCGAGGGTTCTATTGAGAATGAAGGAGGCATTAGTGTTGTTACAACAGATGAACAGAAAACGGCAGCTAAGGAAGCTGCTATCCTTGAAGCTTTTGTGGACTCAACCCAGTTAACCCAATTCAAAAACCTTGAGGCTTCTTGGAATGGTCATGTGTGCAATCCTAAGAAGTCTTGTGCGTCACTGTTAGGTTTATGTTTGTGTGTAGCTATCAGTCTATATACTTTTTGTATCCTTGGATGTAATCCTGAAGTGTTGAAATGACTTTGATGTTTGTTTCTTCTCAGCTTATTTCCTCGCTGGGGGCATCTACATGAGCCGTCTGGTTGGAGCGTCTGCTAAAGTTACAAAACCTATTGCATCTCAACAGTTTTTAGCATCGTCTACAATGCCAGACATCCCCTACAAATGCACCAATGTCAGATTGCGCATCAACACATGCCTCCAATGCCTCTTTTTCTAACAGAAAGAATGGCATTGCTAGTGGGTGCGTTTTTATATAAGGTACCCTTATCAACTTTCACTTATGCATAGGGGTATTGACGACCACTATGTCAATAAGATGTACTGCTTCCAAAATATGGTATTTCCATATAATGGTTGGCTTACCTCTATCTATTCCTATCGTGCAGATTCAAGACCTTGCCACTATGCTGTTGGACCTATGGAAATATGGAATGGAACATGATGGAAATATGGAATGGAACATGATGGATACACCATGTAACCTGTAATGTTGTTCCTCCAGAAGATGATGAGACAATTGGGCCTAGAAATTATGTAGTGTTCTTGTATAACTGGCTATAACCGAAGAAGGTTGTTTTGTTATAACTCCTAAATCAGTGTCAATTCACTTTTTCTCTTGGTACTTGGTAGGGATATTTGTGCAGCGTTGCTCACCTATACTGGGTGGTAGGCCGGTGTGTAATTGCCAAAGCTTGATGGCAAATTAGGAAGTTGTGAAGTTATAAAAGACTATAACTTTGTTGGTACTTGGTAGGGATATTTGTAGGGCGTTGCTCACCTATACTAGGTGGTAGGCTGGTGTGTAATTGCCAAAACTTAATGGCAAATTAGGAAGTTGTAAATAAAATTATAAAAGACTATAACTTTGTTAAATATCATAAGCTGCACTGTTAGATATTTCTTAAAGTTGGAAATAAGATAAGCGTGTTTTATTCGTGCTCACATATCAATTCAATTCCAATGCTCTATATTTTTTAATCCATGTTTTATATAATATAATATAATTTCTTTAGTAATATTTTTAAGCTAGCACTTTTAGCAGTAAAAAATGCATTAATGATAGCATTCCTTTTCTTTCCGGAAGAAAATTGACAATTCTTTAATAATCTAATAAGGAAAAATTACTTTTTGGGTACCCGACCTATGACACAATCCCATAGTGGGCACCCGTAGTTTGGGTGTTTACTTTTTGGGTACCTGTATTTTGGAACATGTACCATAATGGGTACCACATGGAATATCTGAAACAGATATTGTTTAAATGAGACATATATTAGTAATTTTAACACACGTGGGTCATTTTTTCGTTTAATTTACTTAGTTTTGGGGGCAAACAGAATGAAATTGGGTTAAATTTCTTAACAATAGGAATGATAACAGAGGAAAATTTTTCATTTTCCTTCTATTTTAATCACTACTAAGAAGGTGGAAACAACATTGACAACAATATGAGGTAAAATTACGAATATAAGTCTTATTTAAATTGATTTCTGTTACAAAAATCTCATGTGGGAACCCATTATGGTACATGTTCTAAAGTACAGGCACCCAAAAAGTAAAGAGACAAACTGCGGGTGCCCACTTTGGGATTATGACATAGGTCGGGTATCCAAAAAGTAATTTTTCCATCTAATAATGAATCATGGCAATCTAATAATTTATATATAAATTATTTTTTTAGTCAATAAGATAATTTAAAATTCATTGACATCCAATATATTGCCATTTTGTACATGATATCTTATCAATAGCACACAACTACCCTTACATAAATAAAATAATATAAGTACAAACTTTAAATTTAAACTTAATTATCAATTTTTTACTTAATAAAAAAAATTAACACCAACATCTAAATATAATTACAATAACTTATGTGTAACTTTTATCACCACACCCCGTGCATCGCACGGGTTTCAAACTAGTTCTTATATATATCATTGTTCATTAGACCCTACTCTCTTGTCATGTACAAAGTACAATGACTAAAGTAACAAAAGAAAAATAAGACAGTATCCAAAAAAAAAAAGAAAAATAAAACAGTGATACAACTCACAAATCGCGATTCTCAACATAAAACAAGCTTTAAAAAACAAAAAGATTGGCACAACAACTCCCCTCCAACAATGCCGCTACAAACATCCTCATATCGACGACAACTCTGCTCATCATTACAAATCTCCCTCACCCCATCTAACAACACTGACTTTACCACATGGATATTTTGAGGATACAATTTCAAATAAGTCATATGGAATTAAATAAAAAGAAAAACATAATTTAAGGGATTTTCTTACAAACTCAAGAGAAACTATGAGAGTTTTTTACAAGTTTTCATTATTTTATTATGTAAATATATCATTTTGATATGACCTATAAACAATATTTTGAAAATTAGACCGCACCGACAGAACGAGTTTAACCGAGAACCGCTGTCCGGTTCCCAAATATCCAAAAACCGGACTAGTCAAGAATCGGTCAAAACCAGACGATTTTGCCATGTTTTCAACCGGTTCTTGAAATAAAAGTAAAAACAAAATTTCAATACTTTTATTTTTTAATTAATTTAAAAATGCCGGGTTTTTGTACCTGTTGAACCAGCTAAACCGGTCAAACCAATGAACCAATTAAGAGGCCAGTTCAATGTCCGATTTAGTTTTCAAAAGATACCTATAACACAATATCAAACTGGGGTCTCATTTATTCAATATAACAATTGATAATAATGACTCATTTACTATTTGGAATTGTATCAACATGTATAATTTCCTCTAACGCTATTAAATTTTTCCGTTAAATACAATGACAAGTCAAACGGCCAACTTAAAATGATGCGGTAAGAGCCCCAAACAGCCAAATATGCCTTTTTAGTAGACACATAACGCCAAATATACCCATTAAGTATCCTGACCGCCAAATATACCCAATAAGTTCAAACCGATGCCAAATATACCCAATAAGTTCAAACCGATGCCAAATATGCCCAATTAACCCTATTTTTGGCCGGAGCTAAATAAAATATATTTTTGGGTATTTTTTTAATATTTTTTTTTATTCTTTTCCTTTATTTTATCTAATTTTTCCTATTTTCTTATCATTTTCTCTCCTTTTCCTTTCTTTCCCTTCATTTAGTTTGTTTCTCCTTCTTTCTTCCTTCTATTTCCTTTATTTCCCTTCCTTTAGTTTTTGGGATCATTTGATCTCACTTAGAGTTTAGTACACGATTTAACTAATTTTTATTTTATTTTATGCATATATACGTCAAATATGCTGAATTTTATTTTATTTTATATGTCCAAAAATAGTTTTAATCAGATAAAATAAAGGAGAAGATAATGAAATATTAAAAAAAATACCCAAAAATATATTTTATTTGGCTCCGGCCAAAAATAGTGTTAATTGGGCATATTTGGCATCTGTTTGAACTTATTGGGTATATTTGGCGGTCGGAATACTTAATGGGTATATTTGGCGGTAGGTGTCTACTAAAAGGTATATTTGGCTGTACGGGGGCGGTAAGAGTGTAAGACACCCAACTTACTAGTGTTAACAATGGACCCATGCTCCAGGCCTTCACCCGTAGGTCGTAGCCCAACTCCCATTGTGAGAACATGAATTAACTTGGACCCATATGAGAAATCATCAAATCAAACAACCAAAATCAACCGTAACATGAATAATGAGTATCATTCTCAGAAATTATTAGCTGCCGAAGTGGGAAAGATAAGAGACTATTCTCCATGAAGCACACTCCATGCGGCACTTCCTTCCGTACAAAACCCTTCACCACCATCTCCTCCTTCCACACTTATCCCTCTCTCCACTCCAATCTCTCTCCTCACCTCCCCCACAAGACCCATATGTACTATTAAACCACCAAGACCCAGTGCAAATATCATCGAGTAATTTGAACTCGGCACTTCAACTTCTCATGGCCTACCCAGCTCTGTCTTGCTCTTGAAGTGCACTTGGAGTAGACATTATCTTATTCAGTTTTATTGATCATCATCATCATTAATGACTTTATCTGCTAATAGAGTTTGTCGGACTGAATGACTGATTGGAGTTCTCTACCTTCCCCTTGAGTAAATCTGTCAAAAAATTTGTGCACAAAAGTGGAAATTAGAATAAGGAAATTAGAAATAAAGATGGACAATGAAAAACGTACTCAGGGCACTTCCCTCCATTGCTGATGGAGCATAGTCATTCACAATGAGCTGACAAAAATAATAATTCTTCAAGCTATAATCATTCAGTAAAATATGAAATCCTTGTTGGTTCCATGACCATTGTTCATGCAGTAGGTTTCTTTTCCGACTTATAAGACAGTATTAGATAGCCAGCAAGCTGCTATTGATACAGCTACAGTTGTCGAAGTAAAATTTTCTTACTACTTTCTATGTCAATTAATACTAATTTGACAGCTATTGACTAACATTTTCCCCATACGAAAAAATATAACAGAAGCACTTCACGCATAAAACCAGTGTGTTTATAATAGATCAGATGAAGCTCACACAAGTACTCCGTATATGTTAACAATCACTACAGTATATACAAACATAATGAAGCCGAGGAATTAACAACAAACTGGTTTTCCAGACAATCGAACAATGTTACTATCCATACCCTATAACAACTACACTGTTTGAACAATCTACAAACAAATTACAATTACCCGAGATCACCCAAGATCTTTGAGGAAAGAATACACAAGAGAAACACAAGCAGAGAAGAATTGAACAACCTCACAAAACCATATCCACCCAATTAAACCCTCGAAATTTGGAGCTTGTTAGAGAAAGCAATGCCAACCCAATCAGGCTGAGAAGATGACACTGCAGCTGCTCGATCTTTGCCCCAGCAGGCCAGCGGTATATGTAAAAACAGGATCCAGTGGATCCTCCCTCAATCGGTTGTCGCATATCCCAAATCAAAGACTGCATATCATCGCCAGTAGTACATATATGACAAGAAATATGAGGAGTCCATGCAATTGCAATTTGCAAACTCCACCACTTGAAGTGTTGGAAACCTTATATCTAGCACGACCACTTTTGGACTATCCATTATAATGGTCGCCATATACTGTGGGTCTTGTTTGTTCCATCCTAGCCTTACGATGGGAGCAACAGGTTCAAAGATCTCATAGAATATGGTTGACTGCTCCTTTATTCTAAGATCTATATCCTACAACAATAAAAAAAATAAGAAAAGGAACAAAAGATGCCGAACAACAATAATTTGAGTAATGTCAAACTTACGTAGTTTGAACTCTACCAAATAGACAGTTAATCCCCCATATTGTAAGAAAAAAACTCTTAATTCAATAATGCCCATATACAAACCATATTGTTAGACAAGTAGACAACTGTACGTAGTTAAGTTTGCTCAATGACATACAATAATGGTACCACTGTTCAAGTCAATCAAACTTCATTCACAAAGAGAAGTTTCATGTTTTTTAAAAGAAAAAAAAAGAAAGAAAGAAAGCCATAAAAAAAATTATTTCCAAGCACATTTCTCATCAACAAACCTGAAAATCACAAACAGAAGTTGATTGGTTGAAAACACACTTTTTACCAAGTTTCAGATATGTGGTGAGACGATATGCAAGGACTTTTACATTTTTGGATATTCTGTACTCCTGAATGTTTAAACCAGCCCCATTGACAGAGCGAAAAAGACCATATTACAATATTACGTTGTAATAGGAATTTAGATAGAAAAATTTAAGTTTTCTCTTGGTTGGACTGAATTCTAGAGAACCTTATTTTGGGCTGACAGCTGACTGGGCTCAGTAGTAACGATAGCAGTGTTTCACGGTAACAAATAAATGAGGACAAAAAGAGGAGAGGAGAAAACAAACCAACAAAAAGAAAGAAGCTTTGAATTTACAGCACTTTTTATTAATAAATTCCACCTAACAGACTCCCAGTGCGTTCGAAAGATGCAGGGTACATTAGGTAAACAAGGCTTATGACTTACCTCACTGAATAAAGATTTGCAGCAATGTTATTACCTCCTTTGTCACGCCTCCACGTCTTTCGCCATTAGTGGTTCTTAATAATATCCCACTGCCTCCAGCTGCCAATGCTTCATCCTACATTACAGATGAGTATACTGTTAGTATCAAATCACCCACAATGAGGAAGTTGAAGAGTCAGGATGCATTACACAGGGCTCAGAAAAGAATATAGTATTACAGGTAATACAATGGATAGGACTTTGTATACTTGTTGATGAGTCATGACCTTTCAACCACTACATACTGGCTACATCTGCAGTTCTTTACTGAGCCCTTCTCACTTCACTACGCTTTGTCGTTTCAAATGCACACAGGTGACTTTTGGATACAAAGAAATCACATGTTGATGCTACAAATGTGCAATAAGAAACTGAAAATGAAAAAGACTTCCAACAATCCCATATATAAGTCAGGGTCTGCGTAGATAAAGAAGAATCCACAGATTGTAGGCTTGCAAATTCCTAACATGTTAAATTACATGAATAGGAGACACAACATCTTTGAATTACAGTACTCTCTTTTGCGTAAAACTGCAAACATGCAGCTGATGAATATCATAGTCAGAGAGTTCTAGGCACTGCACTATTGTAGAAGTCAGGCGAGCCAGGCCCCGATAACGTACAACAAAGAACTGCCACTGAAGGCACTAATTGTATACGTCTGCACTTCGGTCAACTTTACTTTTATGGAATAAAAGGTAATGAAAGTTAAATAAACAATTCTTTTAGACAAGTATTGCTGTTTATATCTGGGAAAATTGAACTATTGTAATTAAATCAACTCATGTACTTAATTATGCTTCCCCTATATTCCACCTCCCTCTCTTTTCCTTGCCGACCTATGCGGCTAGCTAAAATTTCAACAAGATTGCATTGTCTTTGTACCTAAATCAAAGTAAACAAGCCCATAGATGAACTTTTCCTTTTGTAGCATGTGAATTTAGATCACAATTACACCACTGATGATACATAAGCTTTCACAAATTCACTACCAAGTTAGTTAAGTGCAAGGAAGTAAACCTGTACTGAAGCTGCGTGATGACATATGATCACGTATGAATCAGCACATTCCACCATCATCTGAACAGACACCCAACTTTTGACAAGAAAAATGAAAGATGAAAGAACATAAATAACGACCACTTTTATCATCACTTCATTGCAGAACCAATCAGTAGTACAAAGCAATTGGTTAACCCCATTTTTTTAGAAAAAAAGAAAGTAATTGGTTACATGTATAAAAGTAATAACTTCCAAGAATTATCGAATCATTAGTAACTAATGAACAACTACCTGTGAAGTGTGAACAATATCCTATGCCAAGAATTGCAAAACCATGACTTTGAATTGGAACTTCTTCAAATGCCTCAGTTATCTAGGTGTAGATACCGTATTTTGTACGGGGTATTGCCATGCCTAATGTCGAAAATCCCAATCTTATATCCGTCGGATAGCTTGATACTCTACTAACATGGGTGCGCCGGTGCTTGAGAAATAGATTGAAGTCGATTCCTAAACCCGATCAATTATTAATCGTCATTTGGATCATTAAT
>ONZK01002313.1:134553-145754 GCA_900322385.1 Pharnaceum exiguum | reverse complement strand
GAAAGGTACAAAGAAGACACCAAGCATATATCCCAGCCTCCCCCAAGCTTGGCAGGTAGTCACTTCTTGCTGCACTAGTTAGTTATCTCACTTAAATTGAAAATGTGATAACATCAACATAGCCTCCAACCACCACCACACGGGGAACTATTATTCCAGACAAAAAGGTTTTCTTTTGATTCAACGCATGGAACTCATGAATCAACTTTGACCAACAAGTTACACCATTACTGCACTAGCACCATCATCACCCTGAACAATAGATCTAGTTTGCTTCAATTGATTTTAAAAACTTTTTTTAGAAGTCTGCAAACACTACTGAAGGAACAGTTTGTTGAAGTTGACGATTACACTTAAGCAGACAGCAACTATAGCAAAACAAGAAGTGCAGAGCAGCCTGGAATCCAGATCACCAAACAAAAAAAAAATCCACCTCTAATAGTTTATTAGATCAAATTTTCCCAGATGCACTGAGGTGACAAGCTATTTTCTTGTTAGATGAGCACTTAGTAAATGAACCTTTTACATACAGCTTGCACTGGGGAAAACATTGCATGCTTTTCACGCACGTCTCACCAATGCGATTATTGTCAAATTTTCTTTCATGCATCATCCTTAATTCCTTAGTACCCATTGAATAAGCACTCACGAGTTAGAGGAAACAATTGGTAATTTTACAGTTAAATTTTCCTATGTTGGTTAAGTTAATACATACCTTTAAAAAAAGGACAAGACACAGTGGCCATTGGGTGTTATCCCAACGATATGAAGGATACACCCTCTCAAAGGTACATACAATCATCAAAAGCATATTCATATTACAACTATCATCCAGCTATTATCAGAATATCAGCACTATGGGATATTATCCACTAGCTGTCAAGTCCCTTGCAACAACAAAAAAAAACATATAAAGAACTTTTAGCTCTCAAGAGAGATCATAAACTCTAGGAACTAGGGCCAGTCCAGAGATGTAAATCTGATTCTTGTCCTTCCTAACTTTTTTTTTTTTTTTGAACAATAGAAAGACTGAAGATCAAAATCAGATCATTCTACAGTGACTTTCTCATATTTTACTTAATAAAGGACTTCTAACAAAGACCCCTACCATGACACGGGATATCAGGAGTTGATTCCAAAACATCATTATATCAGCTATTAGCTATCCAAATTCCAAAGCCCAAACCACATGGTACCATGCTTTTAAGGATGACACCACATATTACAGAAAAAATAGTTGGTACACACAAAGTAAACCATACATGGTACCATGCTTTTAAGGATGACACCACATATTACAGAAAAAATAGTTGGTACACACAAAGTAAACCATGCTACTATGAGAAAAGTTGCCGAGAAGTAGATTACCTTTTCTAACCCATGTCTCCTATTACAAAAGAAATACACAATTTGTCACTAGCCAACCGTAGCTCAAAGTACCTCATTCAAGAAACTATATTTCACCATGCTAACCAAAATGCAAACATTGCAAGAACTAATAAAGGTAAACTAAACACATCCGTAGATCAAAATGGAAACATCATTCCACATTTTAACTAGAACACCCGTGTTTCAAAAAGTACTGAGCAGCAATAGTAGCTTTATCTTGTCTAGATACCGAGTTGCTAAGTCTTCAACAAGTAAAATTATCACTTGATGATATTCTGCTTTTGAGGTATAAAAATATGTCAATATGTCATAGACATGGGTACAGCTCACAAGCAACTTTGTCATTCCAACTTCTAATATTATTTTTAATGTTCAATTTCCTCAAATTTAGTTTCTCACTCAAGACATCAAATTGTCCAAGCTTAAATGTAAGGTGATAGCTCGTGAATGCCACTCAAAAAAAGATCTTTCTATTCTCAATTCAGCCATCCTGTCATTGGTGCCTACCCAAACACAGATGCTATAAAATTTTAATAAGTAATCAGGGCCTCTAATAATCTAATTAGCCTCATTGAAATAATTCCGCATTTCAGAGTTTGTAGCTACGGCTGTCACTATTTGCCATTTCCACTACGTACTAGTCCATATCCGTGTTTGGAAAATGAATCTCACAATGTCCAAGACTCCATAACCTTCAGGAATCCGAGCAGCAGACAAGGTTTGGAAAGCGACAAAGAAAAGAAGTTCTCTGAATTTGATTAGTGTGAAACTCAAATCCATACAGAGAGCTCAACATCAATAGTGTACTATTTGACACCATTCCAGTTGTTATACAATCTTCCCACCTCATGTGAAACAGGGAGTTTGATATGCCATTGTCATCATTTACCAACTAGAACAGTTGTAGAACTTGCACACAAGACCTTTTTTTTTTTTGAAACCCAAACCTTTTCCCTATATGAAAAGACTAAACATTTCATCAAAAAAAGTCAATTTAACAAGCATCTCACAATAGCAAACATTTGATAATGCATCAACAGGTAACACGCCTTGAATACAAGCAGTACCTCAAATTAGATAAGGTGAACTTTTCACGGCATACAAGCTCTCCCATATAAAATGTCATACAAACCCAATGCAAATCAATATGAATTTCACAAATGGAAAGTCATCCTAGCAACCCGAGCAAACAGCCTTTATCTCACCACACTGTTCATGCTGCAACAGAAGAGTATTGGACTAGAAAACATTGACTTACTATCTCACTGATTCCTGAAACTCATGTGCAATCTAAACGAGCTCAATGCAAGGATTAGAAACCCAATACAAACAGAGAGAGAACGGAAACTTTGTGATCCACCTCCACAAAGCCCTTTGGTGACTGTAATCAACCTTGACCCTAGTTAAATATATGACTATTAACTAACACAAGAATGCATCAACCTCAACGCTTCAACCGCGTGAACTAGTTGAAATTCATACATTGTAAGCAATTCTAGGAGTGAGCAAACCCAGATCCTCAACGACACTAAAATCACCATCCGTTATATATCAAGCCCTCCAATACTTCACCATTTATGCAAGCTATAATTAACTAATTCCTCAAACCTCATTTCAATGACAATCACATGCTCAAGACACTTCACAATTTAAGCTAATGCAAAATACCCACTGCACTAAGCTCTAATACCAAGGCCAACCAATAAAGGGCCCATTTTTTTTAAAAAAAAACTTTTAAGTTAAGCAATCTCCGCACTATCAAACAGGTCTCATCAGACCAGTACTCTCTCCTCTTCCTGGCCTATGGCACTCTATAATGGGTCTTCAAGTTAACCCCTATCTACATGTCTGCCTTACATCAACTCATCCTTTTCTCCTAACAGTACAATACGGCACTAAACTAGACGAATATAATATCAGCTTAGGAAACACCAGCACAAGCGAGCTCGATGACGTTGAAAGTTATCCCTGGAGAAGGAGTGATATATCTCGAGGCCAGGACTGCATTAGTGAGATTAGAGCGGAGTCGCCATGGAAGAACCGAAAAAGACGCTGTCACATGGATATGAATGTGACAGACTGACAGCTACACCCCCTCTCAATTAGAGTAGTTCTTTATTGCTTTGCACTGCCGGGATTGAGTTCGTAACCCTAACCATTTCCATACAACGAAAGTCTATACACTATTAACGGAAAATTCTATTATTCAACAAGCAGTCACTTCTGCATTTGATGAATCAAAAGGGGAGCTCACTAACTGCCTTAAATTCTCATTTTCATTTTATATATGATCGATGGACTTAAACAGCTATAGCATGACCAAAACCAACGCAAAAATACAAGCACCCTGAACACAGCAAACAAGTCCAGCTAAATGCCTAAATCACCATTCATTATACAAATAGACTCCAGAGGCAAACTACTTCAAAAAAACAATTTGTGATTCATGAGAATGCGCCCAAAAACTTCATACTCAGGGCACAAACTATCCACTTCATGAAAGCCTATCGAAACTCAACCAACCAACAAATGGAGATAGATACTATTCAAGATAAAACAAATTACCCAGTTCACAAACCCCAATTCCAATCACAATTAACTCTAATTCAATGCCAATCGAAATGCCAAACACATCACCATTTGAGCTAATTCAATGCAATTCCAACACTAAATTTCTATCAAATCATCACCAACCATTCCATTTTAGCTACCACAAAAAACCCACATCACAAAATCAATTACAAAGCATAACCAACAAAACCAATCCAACACAATTCCAACACTAAAATTCTAAACGATCACCAACTATTCAAAATAGTTCCACCATTTGAAAAACCACAAAAAACCCACTTTCCAAAATCAATTCACAACCAAACCCAACAAAATTAACAACAAATTTAACAAAAACAACAAACACCCACATCACAAAATCCAATCTTTACAACAACCAACAAACCAAAACAAAAAAAAAATCAAAAAAACCTCACCTAATCCCAGATCCAGTGGCAAAGATAAGAACAGACTGGCACTCTTCCGGTGGCGAAATCTTCTCAAGATCAAACCCATTCCCCATAACAGGACCAATCTCAACAACATCACCTTCTTTTAACCCACAAAGAACCTCAGCAGTAGAACCCGGAACAGACTTGACCAGGAACTCAAACTCGGCTACTTTGGAGGAGAGGGAAGGAGGCGAGGCGATGGCGAGGAAAGCGGGTTTGGATGAAGAGGAGAGAGAAGGGAGTCGGAGCTGGAGGTATTGGCCTGGGAGAGTGTAGGAGGAAGCGAGGGAAGGGGATGAGGAGAGAGAGAGGGTGATTGAGTAGAGGGAGTCTGCTGCTTGGGTTAGGTTGGTTATTGGGGTTTGTGTCCAGGGTGGGGTGAGAGTGTCAGTTTTGAGGGCCGCGGAGATGAAGTGGCGTTTGAGTAGTTTGTGAGGGGAGAGAGTGGAGTGGGGAAAGGCTAGGTGGCGGAGGAAAGACATGGAAGGAGGAGGTGCATGGGGGAAGGTGAGGGGAGAAAGGGTGAGGGATGTGGAAATGGGAAGGTGCATTTTGACTTGTGAGAGGGTTGTACTTTGTATATATAGGTTTTGTGTTGTGTTGTGTATGGGAAATGTTATGTGATGTGGTGTGTGTGTGATGTTGTGAGTTGGCTTCTGCTACAAGGGAAAAGGGACTAAGGGAAGGGGGGATGGTGGTGAAGGAGGAAAGGAAGTGGTGGAAGGGTGGTTGGTGGATGAGTGACACGTGGCAAAAGGGGATATGGTACGTGATGAATTGAGGAGGAATGTTGGGTGAAAGGTTTTTGGTGTGTGGGTATGTGTGTCAGTGTGAGTGAGTGGTTTGTGGTCTCATGGTTTTGGTTGATCCTGGCGAAATGGCCAAGGCAGTAAGGCCTAAGCTATGCGAGTGAGTATGTTGTGTGCTTTGTGTTAATGTATGATAATATCAGGTTAATATATGGTAATATTAAGTTTAGATGTGTGAATGTCATATCTCCTAGTCTAGCGTACACCGGGTGTATCCATACATCTGCTAGGTGGCACCTCCTGGTAAAAAGGGGAAAAAATGAAAGAAAAAAAACATGGTTAAAAGTCAGACGGTTCGGACATTAGTCATTTAAAAATTCTCACTAGTCAGATACCTGCTAGTCATTAGTCATATAAAAATATCTACTAATCATTAGTCATATAAAAACGACTATTAGTCATCCATGTTATTTTTTATAAAAAAAAATGCTGATGTGGCACCCGGTGTACCTGCACGGAAGACTTGGTGATATCATATTAATGTTAGTGAAAATCATCACTTGAGTTGTATTTCATATTGTATAACATAGTTTATCATGTTCTAATATATCAAGTTGAAGTACAAGAGGTGGGTTCTTAACAAGTCTATCAAACACCATATTAAGTTGGGTGTGTATATGGTCCTTGTCACCAAAAACAAGAACAATTGTCAACCTTTAGCTTTGTCCTACTTTTAAGGAGAACCCTTAATTGACTTTTATTTATGATTTTTATTTAATTTATTTTTTTTACCCAGATAAATATTACACAAAATAATTTTTTTTACGTAATTTTTTTTTAATTTGTTTGAAAGGCCGTGTTTGGCTGGTACGACCTCTGGATTTCGGAAATTTATACACATTTTGTACTGACAATAATACAGTTTTGTAACGACGAAATATGACTTCCATCGAAGATAAGCTCACATAACTTGTCGCTAAAAAAGTACGTTTTCGTAACGACAATAAGTTTTTTACGAGGATTTTAAATCTGCAAGTTTTCATACTGACGAAAGATGAAAAATGTCAGAACAAAATAGTATTTAACCTTCATATTAGTTTCTATAACTACAATATTTCATTATTGTCATAACTAAAACGGTGTAATGTAAGTACAAAGTACTCTATAATTTGTACCGTTTTTGTACCGACAAAATAAACAATTAGTTACGACAAAAAAAAAACAACTGCGCTCATAACTCAAACTATTTGTACTGACAAATACATTAATAAGTTAGTACAAAAGTATCGGTTTTCTAAGTTAACTTACACCCCAAACACGAACTGGGTATATATTAAAAAAAATATTTTTCAAAAAAAAATATTTTTTGTATATTTTTTGAATTTTTTTCAGAATTTAAAAAAAAAAGATAAATTAAAATCATAAATACAAGTCAATCAAGGGTTCTCCTTAAAACTAGGATAAATCCAAAGGTTGGTATTTGTCCTTGTCAAAAGTCTTATGGTCCTTATTTTTTGTGACAAGGACTATATATTTTTCAATATTAAGTTTGGTGAATGTTAAAACTCATATCAAGTGAAGAATCACGTTATGATATGTTAAAATCATGTTGATGGTACAATATTGTAAAATTGGTTAGTTAACTTCATAATATGATGTATTAGTTGTTTTACAGTAAAAATGTTACATAAACAAGATGTTATGATAAGTCATTGAATTTATTTTTTTTGAACAACTTATCTTTTAAAAATAATTATACGAAAAAATTATTGTTTTCGGGTCAAACGCGAGATTTTTGGGTTTCAGGTCAATATAAATCGGGTCATTAGCCGGTTGATTAGTGGCTGGTTGTAGTCGAGTTTAGGGTTCACTTTTTTTTTTTTTGGAAAAATACCATTTTAGGACAAATTATACCATACATCTGAGGTGTACAGAGAACCGTACACCTCACGGTGGCAATTTTGTAAATAACGCGAATATGGGGGGAAAGAGAGACAATAAACAACATAACCCATTCAAAAATTAGAACAACGCACCCGAACATTCTGTTTTTTCCCAGATCTTCAACCCACTCTCTCTCCTCACCTCCCCCAAATTGACCCCTTTAATGTCCCAGCTTTCAATCTCTCTCCAGGTACTCACCTCTCTCTCTCTCAAATGCTCTCTCAACTGTAGATTAACATCATAATAAACTCATAATGAAACTAAATCATTTTTTTCTATATCAAACTACTCAATCTCGATCAGAAGAAGGAGAAAAGGAAGGTCAAGCTAGTAGTTGAATTTATTTCAATCAAATGGTACCTCTTAATCAGTTATTCACTTTCTCTTGTCAAATCGTATTGTTATTTGTCTACTTTGATTCGTCTATTATGTTTAGAGTTAATTTATTGTTCTAATTTATGATAGCAGAGATTTAGGGGTTAGAGTGATGATTAATTTTCGGCTGTTGTTGTTGTTGTTGTTGTTGTTGTTGTTGTTGTTGTTGTGATGATTAATTGGTTAATTTAGTTTTAATTTTAAGTTTCCTGCATAATTTAATATAATATTAATGGAAATGCAAGTAATTTATAATCATGGTCACTAATAGGGTATGATGGGTCACTGATTGTTATGACATGATCACTAATGTAAAATTGCCATCAGTGTGATCAGTATCGCTTAGGAATTCTGTCCTGAGAAATTTTTGTGCAATTGATCTAATTTTATCATGTCTGAAGACAAGTGCTCGTTAGTACCTTTGTGACCTTACATTTGCATATGGAGTACTCTAGTTTTTAGTTGCCAGGAGCCTACCTTGTACGCACCTAGTTTATTGCTTATTGGATTGAATGAGATATTTGTGTTAGCCAAAGATAACACTTCTGGGGTGCATTCAATTGATGGTTAAAATGGTTGGTTTCTAACTTTCTATAGAGATGAAGTGTGTAATTTTTCTTTTGGATATCTTGCAGGATGTGCTGTGAGTTTATGGGAATTATTATGCTTTGTTTCAGTTTATGTATCCATGATTTGTTTATCCATTGTTGTCCCTTGCAAACTGTTACAATCCAGAGCCGCAAACTCCCTGCCTTGTTTCATTACTTTTTGGTGTTGTGTACATCGATACAAGAAGATGGTTTCTCAATGTTCCAAGTACTTATTTGTACCTCTGCAAAATCTGTGTTATGCTACCTATGTACAGTACGATAGGTCAGAGTGCCATTATTCCGCAAGTGGTGATTCCGGTGAATATACTATTTGATCAACGTACTATATGCTAGAAATTTGGAAGTACATATAATGGAAACAATCAACATTTTCCACCTCGAATCCGTATTTCTCGTTGGTGACTGCTCAAGATTGCACCACTGGCTGTCACTAATGAGCTTTATAGTATCACTAATGAACAATATTGTGTCACCTATTGAGTAATTTTTTGGTCTCAAGCCTTTGTAGCTCAAATGGTAGAGCATTTGTGCAACCGCGCAAAGATGTGGGTTCAACTCCCACCTAGGCTATAAAATTTTCTCAATCTCCATCATTTATTGGTCTACTGTCTTCGAAGAGATCAAATTAACCGTTTATTCGAAGAGATCAAAGTAACCGTTTCACTTTTCAAAAGTACGGCACCATTGCTCAAATGTTTCAAGACCATAGAATTTTTATTAATTTTGTTTAAATTGGCAGAAAAATTGAATGCACTAGATACTGGCTCATTATCTTGGTATACTTGGTGCTTTCTACTCATGCGTGAAAGGGCTAACTACTGGCAAAAACACCAATAATAAGGGCATAAGATATGGGTATTAACGTATTTCAGCCTATGTGGGAATCGAACCCACATCTTTGTGCATTTTGCACAACGCTCTTCCACTTAAGCTAATAGGCTTCATAACAAATCAAAACTTAAATTAGCATAAACATCATGCCAAGTTTTATTCCCACCAAAATTGTGTAACATCCCCTCCGCAAACAAAGTCATTAACAAGCAAAATCTACTCATACAAACAAATGCTCACTACTTAGCCAAAGAATTTCACTAATAGCTACGACTAGGGCACCATGCAAATCCAAAAACATTCACTCATAAAAAAAATCCACTCATACAAACACGGATTCACTAATTATTCAAAAACATACACTAGTAACAAAAACCGAGTCACTAATCTATCAAAACTAGTCATGCAAACAGGGTCTACTAATTAGCCGCAAACATTCACTAATAACAAAAACCGAGTCACTAATCTATCAAAACTAGTCACGCAAACAGGGTCTACTAATTAGCCGCAAACATTCACTAATAACAAAAACTGAGTCACTAATCTATCAAAACTACTCATGCAAACATGCATGGTCTACTAATTAGACACATTCACTGAAAGAAGAGAACAAGTCAATAACCAACCAAGTCCTTTCATATGGATGAAGATTCACTGATTAGTGAAAAGAATCCACTAATAGAGAAAAACAAGCCATAAATCAACCAAATCCAGTATACAGACAAAGGTTCACTAATTTGTCTATAACGTTCACTAATATGAAACCTTGTCACTAGTTTACCAAAACCAATTATGCGAATAAAGGTTCACTATTTCGCCACAAACATTCACTAATACAGCGAAAGAAGACTCACTAATCAGACACATCCACTTTTGCAAATAAAGGGTCACTAATTATTCACAAACATTCACTAATAACAAAAACACTAGCTAGTCAATCAATCACAAACAAAGGCACACTAATTAGATATAAATATTCACTAAAAGCACAAATTGTGTCATAAACTTAAAAACTCTCTCACTGTTTAAAAACTCTGACCACTAAGTGCACAAGAAAACCCAAAAAAAAAAAGATTCACTAATTATTCGTAAACAGTCACTAATAATTCATAAACAATCACTAATTAGCCATCGTTAGTCGTGGATTAAAAGAAATAAAAAACAGAGGGCGCACAAGAAAAGCAGATCCAAGCTCCACTAATTAGCCTAAACGTTGTCACTAGTTGCTTCAAAAGGCTCCCTAATCACATAAATATAAATTAAAATGGTAAAGGTTCACAAATTCGCCACATACAATCACTAATCACCAGAACTATTTTTGTTATAAAAAAAAACATCACCAATGAAAATCATTCACTAATTCCAACGAAACAAGCACAAATTTTATAAATTAAAATTTGAATTTCGAACATGTCACTATTGCAGTTTAACAACAACTCATCAACGAAAAGTTATTTTAACAAAAAAGCATCACTAAAATGTTGTCCACACATAACTTTTCATTGATATTTAACTCATTAGTGACATAATAAGTTGAAAATGATCATTCATGATCAAAAAGTAATTTTATCATCATAAATAAATAAAGACAAGAAGAAATAGTGTGTAAAATTAAACTAAAATCTTACTTGGAGTTGGAAGTACATCATCTCCACTAATCTTCTCTTCAGTGGTCTCTAATTCTTCGCCTATTTGAAGTTTTTAGAGGTGAGAGAGTGTTTAGAAGTTGAAATTACAGTGGTCTCAAGCAGTGGCATAGCCAGGGTTCGAAAAATAGGGGGTCAGAAAAAAAAAAACACATCACAATATTAATATAGAAAATAGTCGTAATTGTGTGTTTCAGAAGTGTTTTTTTTTACAAAGTTTATAGTTTATAAACTCGTACAAAAGTATCCTTTAGCACATAATAATTTCACATACCGACTATCATATTAGCGAAATTGAGGTTTTTTTTCCCGTCTTAGTGTTAGCTTATTTTTGTGCTGGTTCAATTTTATTTTCTTCAATTTACTTTATTATTAACTCAACAGAGTTTTAATTGCGGGTGTGTTTTCTGCATTAGTAGTAAGCCTAAACTGTAGTGTATTAAGTTGAACTGAAAATATTAACTAAACCAAAAAAAAGCAATGACGCAAAAGTGCGAATATTATTGAACTGAACTGAACTGAAAATTACTATAAAATAATTATGAAAGGTACTTCGATTCTTTACTAACGTATGTAAAACTAAGCTAAACTATAAAGAGAATTAGAATAAACTATACTAAAAACTACGAAATTGAAATGAGAAAAATTTAAAAC
>ONZK01002313.1:119421-134170 GCA_900322385.1 Pharnaceum exiguum | reverse complement strand
CAATTCATGTTTTATAAGTACAACTATCAATCAGCTATCTATATGATATCTTTATTTAGTTATTTTTATTTTTTACTTCTTCCATCATCTTTTATATTATTGAGATTAATTTACTTTGTATTAGTACATTTACACAATAGCATAAATATATTAGGAAAAAGAGTTTCATTTTTTTTTTTGGGAATAGGGGGTCGCACGACCCCCCAATCCCATTAGTGGCTACGCCACTGGTCTCAAGAAGAATAGTGAGCGTTTTCAGCCACGCGAAGGTGGAGAAAGGTGTTTTTTTTTTTTTTAACAGAGAGAGAGAAAGAAAAGGAAACATAAGGAGAGAGAAGCGTTCTTTTTTCTGGGGAGAAATAAGGGGTGGTTTGTTTTTTTTTTAATTTAATTGGGAGAGGTGTACAAAGTTTCGTACACCCTTAGGTGTATGGTATAAGTTCTCCATTTTAGGTACCTGACTTATACCATAATACCAAATTGGGGTCCAACTTATTCGATATGTTAAAATGGGTACCTGACTTATTAATGTTGTAACATAATGGGACCTCAAATGTTCTATGTCACAGAAACTGTCAAATTTAGGGTTATTTTGGACGATTCACTTATTCCTTATCCAAAGCAATAAAATTTTCCGGCATTACTGAGAATTAAAACATGTCAATCTATTAAAATAAGTGAAATGAGGGTTAAAATTTCCCCTTCACTTCACTTATTTTAATAGATATACATGTTTTATTTCTTAATAATGCGGGGAAATTTTAATGTTGTGGATAAGTAAACATAAATAATAAGTGAATTTCAGGTACCTAAAATGGTATTTTTCCTTTTTTTTTCCCACCTCTACTGTTGTGTGCTAATTTGCGTGTGTGGGTCTACATTCTCATAACTGACATATGTTGACGATGATACAGGAGTGCAGGAAAGTGTTTTGGACATTTGGTGATGTTGTGAGAGGATGTGGCTATGATTCGAGTTAGGAAAAGAAGTAGTAGTAGTAGTAGCTTATTGCTTATTATTAAGTAACTTGGAAGTAAGATAAGTTGAGCCTACTTAATTTAATTTTTAACCGTATTTGACCGATTTTGATCGAATTAGCTTAGTTTAGCAACCTTAATTGGACCAAATAAAATGGCTTAGACCAAATTTTATCTACTTTGATCGAGAACATTACCTTGTAATTTAGATTATCTCATTTAAAGAGCAACTAGGCAAAATTAACGAGGTTAATTCCAAACTAAGTCATGTCAATGGCCTGCTCTAGGTGGTGTTTTGTTGATAACTTGATGGTGTAAGAGGATGCCACTATGAGCCTATGAATCTAAGTTAGAAAAAGTATTGATTTTCTAAATAGGAAGTGAAATGAGTCAAGCCTACTTTTATATTTAAACGAATTCAATCCAATTTGATCGAATTTGATCGTCTTAGCTTGGTTTAGCAACCCTATACTGAACCAAGTTGTGAAACCCCATATTTATAAAATATTTTATAAATACTTTAAATGAATTTTATTATATTGTGGGATTAATTTATTAATCTTACAGTTTAAATTATTTATGGAAAGTGGGAGTTCGGGTTATTTTTATGAAAATAGAGAATTGTTTTATTTCTAAAACGGAAAATTGGATTTTTCTAGGCAGTCTATATATATTGCCTTAACCTAGAGAAAGCCCATAAAGTTGTCAGACAAATTATTTCAGGTTTTCTTTTCTCCCTTTCTCTCTCTCTCTTCCTCCTCTCTCCCCTTCGGTCGACCCTCTCCCCTCTCCTCTCTTTTTCGCTCGGCCGCCGGCACGGGTGGGTCCCCATGGACCCACGCCGCCTCTCCTCTCCTCTTCCCTCTCCCTCCATCTCTCTCCCTCTCCCCTCGAAGCCACCACGTCGAACCCCTTGGGGCTCGACGTGGGTGTGTGTGTCGAGTGGGAATTCATCCCACCCGACACACACACGAACCCAGCTAGGCTGGGCTGACCGTAGTCAACCCTGCCGAGCTGGTCAGTAGGGGAGCCGAGTGGCACACACGACTCGGCCGTGTGTAGGGGTGAGTATAACCGGGTACCCGGTCGTATTAGGCATATTTGGAACCGGAACTGGTCCCGCCGGGTACCTGGATTTTAGATTTGGAACCGGTCCCGGTTGAGATTTGTGGACCCGGAACCGGTACCCGCCTACCCGGTACCCGTTCATTTTCTAAAAAAAAAATTATCACGCAAATGAACTACTCTACGTTTACAATTATTTACACAAATCTTACAAGGGCATTAACCCAAGTAAAGGACAAATAGTCCAACGAGTACTCTAGTCCAACACCTCTGACAAAAAATAAAACTAACACATCAGCAGAACCAACTCATCACTAACAACATACCACAGCAGCATCCTGACATTTTTCTTTTATGATAGATACGAGGTCAGTATGAGTAGTGGATGAGTTTTTTGGAGTGTTGGCTTGAGTGTTACAGATATGGGTTGGTGAGTTTTTTTGAGTGATGCCTTTGAGAGCTGGGTGTGGTCGAGGGAGTGAGAGAAAATGGGAGCTTGACTGCTTGAGTGTTAGGTTTGCTTGAGCGGCAAGTTTGTCGAGTGAAAGGTAGGAGAGATGACTCAGATGAGAGACTGAAATTTGCTATTAGGCTTAATAATTTAGGATAGCAAACAGTTGGGCTTTAGTACATTAGTGCCTAGTGGGCTGGGTTGTTGAGTTGTCTAATATCTAACCACTAGCACCGGGTACCGGATTGAACTTGGACCTGGAACCGTTCCAACCGGTTCCAGATCTTTACCCGCCGGATCCTAACCGGGTAACGGTTATGGACCGGGTACCCAGTTAGGATGCTCACCCCTAGCCGTGTGTGCCAAACCCGAGTAGGGTTTTGGTTTGGTTTTTGTTTTTGTATTTTTCGATTTTTGTGCATTAAATAAAAAATAATAATTTTAAATTATTTATTTAATGGTTATTCTGAATTTATTTTAAATAAATATTTATTGTGGTATTTGATGGATTTGTAGACGATACTCCTTGTGACGACGAACCATTTACCTAGTGTGTGTTGATAAGCTTGGATTGTGTTGCTAAGCTTGGATTGAGGTAATTCATATCACCTATACTTTGCCTTGTTTGTTATATGCTAGGAGTCGCCCGAATAGAATGCTTAGAATGTCTAGGTGGACTAGAGAACTTGCATGTTGAACTGTAGGTTAGATGACGGACCTAAACCCCGCAAGTTGGTTACACCAACTTTGGTTGTCAGCTGCTATATGATTATGTGACGAGACTACAATGTGATATTTAAGTTGTATGTTATATATATATGTCATTGCTGACTATTATGTTTGCCTACAGTTTGATATGTTTATATCATTGTGATGATTATTGAATATTCGTTGTATGAAGAATATGCTAACTTGGTTTAAGATCAATATGCATGATTACAACTATTGAATGGATATTGTTGATGGATATTGATACGCCGATGATGGATTTGTACCAATGTTGATATTGGTAATTGGAAATGTTTAAATACGTAGACGTGAGGTAAAGCCTTATCTGCATGGTTTAAAATGGGAAATGTTATGGTTGAGCCTTTCTGTTAGTTGAACCCATTTCATAACTTGTAAACAACGTAAACTGTAAGGATTGTTTGTCTTGTCTGAATACCCCTATGGTTGGCTATTTAGGGGACCTTTCTTTCAGGAGATTTAGAAACCATTTGGCAACTTACCCGTTTGGGTTTGTTTATTTAGGCCTTTGTGTGCCTTGGTCATTCCTATTAGTTAGGGGATCCATCTTTGAATGAGCATGACTGTAGGAGGGTATGATCATACTTACACTTTGTTGGTGGATTAGCATGCTTGAGAGGCGTACCATGGACGTTCTCGCCCCTTTGTTGCCATTGACGTTTTCTTTCCAAACCTTAACCCATTAATGGACTTGTGTCCTCTAAAATGAAATAAAGAACATTTGATTATTTATTCTGTTGCGTAGTTTGTACTTTAATATGTTGTGATTACGTGATTACCATAAGTGTACCTATATGGTGTGAAGCATGTTATGTGGTTTATAGCTTTTGCTTGCTTGTAGAAGACTGATAGGTGTGTGCTTGTGGTAGGGTATAGTTAATATGGGTTACTAAGTTGTCAAACTCACCCCGTTGTTGTTGACATTTTTACAGGTATTGTTCACACGTGTGAGAATTCTGGAAGGACGACTATTGATCACAATCATTGTAATAGTTGTCTTGGTCACTTTAGTGTTTGGGATTTTAAAGACCATTGTTATTGTTACTATTTATTTCTACAATCTGCTTAGCATATCTCTAATCATGTGATTCTTTAGGGATTATATAAATAGACTTATGTTGCAGTAACACCTGTTAGGGATCTATAGGGTAGAAGCTCGAAGGCTCTACTATATCTATATTCATTTCTATTATTATGTTGCATTATTTATTATGTTTTATTCAGGGTACCTTGCGGGGTGTTACACAAGTATAATCAATTTAGACTAAATTTTAGCAATTTTGAACGAGTTCGTCTCTTTACTTTGGAGTCGACTTATTTAAAAAGATGATATTGTCAGGGCTGACTAAAGACTTAGTCAGGTAACCCCTTTTTCTTTTCTTTACCTTAAGTTTACGTAAAGTTTTTGCCACATAATTAGAGAAACTGAATCGAGCAGATTATAGGTTAAGTCTCCGTGTTGGCCTGCTCTAGGTGATAGTAAGCCTTAGTATTAGTTGATAACTCCAAATCCTGTAAAATGCTCTTTTCTTGAAACAATACAAAAAAAAAAATAGCTACGTGATTGTAGAGAGATCATATGAAGATGCTCTTTGTTTAATATTTAACAACAAGGTAGATACTAGCTCCTAATAGAAGTTCAATTTTCAATGTTTGAGTAGAATTAAATGATGTCATTTACCTAAATAGCTAGATGGGTAACAATTTTCTCCTTTACTCATGAGGACATAATTTACCTCATGTTCGCTAAACAAGTTTTATATCGCTTTCAAAGAAATTTATTGCTTGGAATATGGAAGGTTAAAAAGTATTTTCATTTTCTTAAGTTTCTTTTGTTGTGTGGCCTATGTTTTGGTCGAGGAATTATAAAAGTGAAAAGGAACACCCTATTAAGCATTAAATTATTTTCAATTAGTTTTGTTCATGTTATTTAAGTTGAGTTAGTATATATTTAGGAGCTTTTCATTATTTTTTGAGAAAATTGTACAGAACTACCTAATGAAACATCACTTTTGTATATAACTACCTAATGAAAACTTTTTTGTATGGAACTACCTAATGATGAGGTTAACTTGGTAAAGTACTACCAAATGACTTGAACTTACGAAAATACCCTTACTAAATCATGTGCCACTCACATGACTATTTCTTACACACTACTTTTCACTCTTTACACTCCACTCCAAATAAAACTCTAAAAATTACTTCCCTCCAAAAAAATCTAATTCTGTTAACTTTCCCCCTACCCAAAATCATCTTGCCCAGCATCAATCTCCCTTCACCCAAAAACACGACAACAGTAGCAGCAACCACTGCCCCAAAAACTAATGGAGAAAACTCTAAAAATAAAATTGCTGTATATTTTTTTGAACAAAAGAAGCCACTGACGAACTTTAGAAGATCAGTCTATTAGATGAGTTATGCCCTTGTCTACAATAAAAGAAAAAATCAAATGATACGTAGGTTCAGTAAGCCGGCTAAACATTTTCAGAACTCCCTTAGTTGTTGATGTTGATGCATGAATAAGTATACTCGGAGCTTATTTAACTCTACTTCCCATTGTTGCTCAAAATAAGAGCATATGAATTAGTGTCATGTTTTTTGGTGAAGCAAGATTGCTGGGCAGGATGATTTGGGGGAGAGGGGAAAGTTAACTGAATTAGATTTTTTGGAGGGAAGTAATTTTTAGAGTTTCATTTGGAGTGGAGTGTAAAGAGTGAAAAATAGTGTGTAAAAAGAGCTTAGTAAGGGTATTTTCAGAAGTTCAAGTCATTTGGTAGTCCTTGACCAAGTTGACCTCATCATTAGGTAGTTCCATACAAAAAAGTTTTCATTAGGTAGTTCTGTACAAAAGTGATGTTTCATTAGGTAGTTTCGTACAATTTTCTCTTATTTTTATAGCAAAAAGTTGTAGTTCGAATACGAAGCTCACTTCATATTCATATTAGTTTAGTTAGTTCAATTCATTTCACTAGCTCCGTGAGAAATTTCGTAAGAAATACGTTTTTCATTGCCATGTCACTAAGTTTTCATTACCAAACAACTAAATTTTCATTACCTCACTTATTTCATTGCCCCACAACAATTTTTCCATTCTCCAACCCTTGCATTGGTGCATAACAATTTTTTCATTGCGCTACAACTAGATTTGCATTACCCGATTTTTTCATTGCTACACAACTAATTTTTCATTACCTAACATGAAAAATATGTTTTCTATTACTGCCACAACTAACTTTTCATTGCTACACTACCAATTTTTTATTGCCCTAATGAGTTTACATATTTCTCACCCTAAAATAGTTCTCACAAGAATCTTTACCATTATATAAAACAGGGTACATCATTTAGGGTTTTCAAGAAACCCTACCCTTTGATAATAAAAAAAATCAAAAAAAGAAGTCATTAATTGGAAAAAGTCACGTGAGTTAGAGGTTGTAATTTCATGTCAGCTCAAATTCAAATTCAAATTAGGATAATATCTTTTATTTTTGGAGAGAATTTTTTTGGATATTATTAATGGCAAATTTTGCAATAAGGAAAAGAATTGAAAAATTATACTGAATCAATCAGTGATTGCAATCACGCATATTGCCAATATACGGGTAAAAACTCTTCTTTCCTTATCTAACTTCACTTCCCTTGCACGCTCTAGGGAAAAAAACACAGACTATTTCCTCTCAATCCTCTGTCTCTGTCTGTCTCTCTCTCTACACTTCTCCGGTGTCTACCGTCTTCCCCCAACCCTCTCTCTTTCTCTTCTCACTTCAATGTCAAAATCTAAATAAAAAAATTCCTTTTTCCTGAATTGATATCCTATGTTTGTATTTCTGAAGTTTTAATTTGGTTTCATATGTAGTTGTAACAGGTCTGGATCCTCTGAAATATTGAACCGTTTCTAAATCCCATTGTGAGTTTCGTGACAATTCAATATGTTCTTATTCTCATTTCTTTTGTTTTGATTGATTACTCATACTGGTGCTTTTTTAATCTCTTCCACATATGAGTTAATTAACAACATCATTTAAGTATTGCTCGATTTAATCATCTTCTTTTTTGGGTATTCGGTTTCCTCTTTGTAGTGGGTATTGTTAACTTTAGAGATTTTCATTCTGGAAAGTGGGGAAAACAGAATTTCCTTAATCCTCATTCTGCAGCCAAAGTTTTCGATGTTGACATTGTACAAGGTAAGTTTTTTACCCTTGCTAAGTTACATGTTATGATGTAAACGATGCATCATGTTTGCAAATGATATGATTAAATTGTGAAGATTATGCTGATTTCATTGTTAGGCTGAAGGATATGTTGAGATTGAGTCAATGGGTCAGATGCTCGCCTTTGTAAGGCTGTCCCCTGGGAAGATTCAATGTTCTGCAAAAGACTCCGAAGGTTTGTTGCATATTTGCATTTCATGATTATGGGTTCCTTCCTTTAATTTCTTTTCCTGTTATTCTGCTAGCCTGTACTTTCACCAACTCATGATTAATTATTAGGTGATTTAGCTACAACTTTCTCTCGAATAGTTGCTGAGATCTTATGGCACAAGCGAATAAAAGAGGAAAATCGATGCCCCTTTTAGATATCTGTTTGAACTTTTTTTACATGACAAAAATGTTTTTAGATGCTCCATGCACTAAACTGTTCTTGGCTTCATTCTTTTATGTTTTTTTTCCTTTTATAAAAAGACTGCTTGGGTTTAGATTATTTACTTAATTTTCTATGAGTTCTTTGTGCGTTGAACCTATAATCCTATGCCTGATGCTGCCGTGTTGCTGGGGGATGGGGTTTTGTTCATGCGCCGCCATAAGAAAGGGACTAAACATAAACGTAGTCAGAGCGTCAGGGTCTTGCATTGAAGGTTGATGAGGAATGAAATATTGCTTTTTTTCTTTTTCTGTATTTTCACCTTCCTAGCAATGTGCTTGGAGAAACTTCTCTAAACTGGACAAGCCTCGGTGTTGATAATCCTTCAGATAATGGTCAATTGTTTAGTGACTTTAGTCTGAAATAGTAGACCATGATTCTTAAAACATTCTTATGCATACAACAGAGATTCTTAAAATATTCTGTGGAATAATAAAAAAAGTCTTCCAATGTCTTATAATTGAAATGAGCATATTTTCAGAACAACAAGGTATTGGAGTTCCCAGAGGAACTGGATGTTCCGCTGGGTAGAGCTTTTATTTTCAAAGTTCGAGTCACAATTTAATATTGACAAACCAACAACACCCTTTACTGTAAACGGTATGATTGATTACGTTGATGTAATGGAAGAATTTGATGATATAGCATCAAACTTGGAGGTGATAGCCTGTTATCATTTACACTTGTGCATCTCGAACTTTTGTTTTAACTAGAGATATATGTGTGAAGTGAATGTAAACTAAGCATCATCTGTTTCTTTTTCATATCTTTTCAAGAACTTGGATCATCTGGATAAAGTGGTCTTGCACTGGTATGCGGACTGCCGACTTCATTTAGATTGTCAACAGTCATTACTCAAATATATAATGTGAACCTCTATTTTTATGCTCATCTTCTGTCCATCCTGCATACAAATAAGTCTACACCTATTGATGTCGACTCTCAAAATGGTTTTAACAGCACAACTCCCTCTGCAAAAAGGAAGAGTGATGATATGATAATCCCACAGACTGATGAGCAGGAAGTCCTTGGTGACGAAGGAAGTGTTGCCAAGCCATTATTGAAGAAGAAGAATGTTAAGCTTCAAAAGATATCTTGTGCCCTTACCTTAGAAGGAGAAGCTTCAATATCCACTTAACCACTACGGCATGCTGTAGGTACATGGGCCCTAGGAATCCTTTCGGGAGAGGAATCAGCCTCGTTTCTCTACTAGGAATGTTCCATCTTCGGTAAACCCGTTTCCCTACCCGTTGGGTGTTGGAATGCGGATGCTAATAAACGGAGTCGCCACCAACTATTTTTAAATAGGAAAACAATTGGAAAACCTATTTATGATACTTATTCATGCCATTTACCGAAAGGGACAACCGTAGGGACTTGGCAATGATATAGGGTTTACGCATGGATAGGCTAGCGACTAGATCTTGCAACCAGAGATTCGTTCGGATTCAGGGGTGAGGTTTTACCTCTACTTTCAAATAATTAACGTTCTTATGCTCAAAACCACTTAAGTTATAAGATTAACAACCTAATAAATTTATCTCATTGTCGGTGATGCAAATATTAAAGATTTAGCCAAGTTATTAGCATGCAAGTTCAATTCCATTAAGCAAGCAATCCAGTTTTATGTTATAGTGTTCACTTCGATTTATGTCAAGTTACATGCAATTATGATGATTAACAATAAATAAAGAAATATGCACGAAAAAGAAAACCGTTAGTCTTTTAAAGTTCACATTGTGACGGTTTGATTATTACCTTGTAAAGCCTTATGAAGTACCTTTCACACTATACAAGTTAGTAGATTTCAAGTGATAAATTGGAATTGACAATGCGGTATTTAAATTAAAACAGGAGAAGAAGAAGAGGAGTTTTGGTAAAAGGCCTTCAGATTGCTTTTACCTTATTGGAGTCTATTTAAGACTATTAGAGGATAGTAACTTGACTTGATGACTTGAGAAAAGGGTCTTCTTGGTCTTGTCTTCTTGCTCCTTTGCACTTATGATGTATAAAGATGGATGAAGGTTGATTTTGATGTGTTTGAAGTGTTTTGTTTGCTTAGGAGTTTGAAGGTTTTGACTAAGAGAGATTAGGGTTTATGAATTTCTATGTAGTGTGGAGTGATTTTGGCATAGTAATGTTAGAGTAATTGTGTTGTGTCAAAGAGGGTGTAATGAGGAGGTATTTATAGTAGAGGATGGAGGAATTCCGGAGTTTAGGTGAATATTAGGGTAAATATTGGAAAGATTGCACAAAGATCCGAGCCAAAAATAACTTTGTACGTAGAAGGATTCTGGCGCATGCCGCCCAACTCCGGCGCATGTCGCCGCTTCTGGCTCCGGAAAAGGTGATACTGGCTCTGTACAAACCATGCTTCTGTTTTACTAATCTAGCCGCCTAGATTCCGGCGCATGCCACCAGACCCTGGCGCATGCCGCCCAATGAAGATTTCGGGAAGGTTCGTATTTCCTTTTGTATACCCGTGTGGGTATACAGTGTATATCCGCATGGGTATACGAAAAAAGTATTTTCCTATTTGGGTCTTAATGAATATTCCGAAATTCTTTGAAAAGAAGAAGTTACTTATTACCCAAGTAATATTTAATTAATAAATATTTTAAGTGAGGAAAAGGTAATGGATTGGGCTTGTGTTGTGGGCTAAGGATTATGGGTTAAATAATTAAAATTAGGTCATTCGGCTAACTCTAATTAATCGGGATAGGCTATCAATAATTGGCCGGTGGGCCATTCCTTTTCTCAAGTTTTCAAGACTCGTTGTCACCTCTAATAATATTAAATAAATGCCAACAAGTGGCTTAATCATCATTAGTATTTTGTATAACTCCTAGTATAAAAATGTCGTACTTACAGGAGCCCCCACATTGGCCAAGGCCGAGGCAGGGCGAAGGGCAAAGTATGCCACTTTTTCCGAGTCGGGACGAAAACAGAGTTTTGAGAAAACGGTTTTGAAGGGAAGTGTGCTTACCTCGCATGGTTGTGTGAAGTGTCTCCTTTTGCTGCAAGTGTTAGAAGACAAAACAAAAGCAATAATACGTATGCATGGATAAGATTTTAAGAGGACATCTTAGACCTAGTGAGACATTTAAGAGGGCGTCTTAGACCCAAAGAGACAATAAAGAGGGTGTCTTCCAAACTAATGGGATACTTTGGTGTTGAGGTGACGTTTTAAGAGGGTGTTAAACCTGACAAGACATTTAAGAGGTAGCCTTAAACCTAGGGAGACATTTAAGAGGGTGTAAAACTTAGTTAGATATTTAAGAGGGTGTCTTAGACCTAAACATAGCTTTGAGGTTTAAATTCTTTTGAGGTGAGGAATTTAAGAGGTTTCCTAGACCTAGACCTAGACATGAAGTGCTTTTGAGGTGAGGAACTTAAGAGGCTTCCTAGACCTTAGTTGAGATGAATGAAGTGATGTAAGGAGTTGAGATGCATACCTTAACTTACCTTGTTGGCGTGACTGGATGGCGTATGGAACCCCCACTTGAATGTGGATGTCTTTCTTGACCTCGTGATTGATGGGTGGCGGAAGGAGCCCCCAATTGGATGTTTTGATTGCCTTGATGATGGTGGAGGCGGAAGAAGCCCCCAATTTGACTTGATACGTGGTTAGCATGTACCTGTTCGACACGTAATGGGAGTTTCCTAGGTTTGATAGGTGAGATGCATGTAATAGACACGTAAGTCTTTGCCTATTTACTTAATGTGCTAGACCTTGACTTGCTAGACGTATGACTCGATTCATGACTTAGACTCGAAGTGTGATGATGCGTATGACCATCTATGACTAGGTGTTTGAGGAAATAAGGGTGAATGAAGAGGATAATGGCGTTTAGTAGCTTATACATGCCCAAAGAAAGTATTTTTGAAAACAATGTGCATCATGAATGAAAAGATTCTCCTAAATGACATAGAAGGTTAGTTCGACATAGAAAGCTTTATCACATATTGAAAGGCGAGCCCATGCCCTAATTTTTGCCGGATACATTGTCTTGGATAATCGATCCGCGGGCTATTCTCTCATCCTCTCGTTTTGTCTAAGTCGCCTTTCGGTTTTCAACTTAGCCTCTTTGTTTATGCCCTTATTGTTGCCTAGGTTCATTATCTTGGATTATCGACCTAGCGGGCTTATCTCTCGTTCTCTCGTTTTGCCTAAGTTGCCTTTCGATTTTCAACTTAGCCTCTCTTGTAGACTCAATCTTGACGATATCTTCAATGGAGTTGCTTTGCATGGAGACAGTGGCGGAGACAAGGGGGGGCCAGCCGGGGCCCTGGCCCTTCCCAAGTCTGGAAAAACTATTAAGTAAAATATACTGCATCATTGAAGCAAACTCGAGAAACAGAGCAGCTGGCTTCATTTTGGCACATGACTACTACAATAAAGCGTAGGTCTACGGTTCGATACTTCGATTTTGCCAATTGGAGTTGCTTGGTTTTTCTGCACAACCTCGGTCAGTCACTCAGTCGGTCCCAATATCCTGAGACTTTACAAAGTTTCACTTTGTTCTCTTAGTAACCTTCAATTTTTGTCATTTTGAGGTGTCATTTACCATTAGTTACTTACCACAAATTAGCTTATCTTACTATTTTTTCTTTATCAGTACCCTATTTTAAATGGGATCATATTGGGACTGTTGTTGTTATTTTTACTATTTTTGCTTTAGTTCTTGAATCATCTAATTTATTAATTTTCATTTTTCTAGGGGATGGAATTTTCTAACACACACATTCAATTTGTTGAATAATTTGAAACTAAGGCTCTGTTTTATTGTACATAGTGTTATGATTCAGCTTTTTTTGGTTCACTTTTAATTATAATTTTAATTGTTTTCACTTTTTTCCAGTCAAGTTCATTACTTTTCAGTTCATTTCATTTTTCAGTCCAACTTAGATTTTTTTTCTAGCTTTTCGCAGTTCATTTCATATTTATTTTTTTCAATTTATTTCAGTTTAGTTCACTTCCTAATTGACGAACAAAATAGACCCTAAAATATTGATACAGTTTTTTATATCGAACATTTTTTAAACATCGAGATAAGATAACCAAAATTGTCTGCCCCCCTTAAGAAAAATTCTTGGCTCCGCCATTGCATGGAGACGAATCTTCGTAGTATCATTATAGAATTCTTCGATGGAGATGAGATGCTTGTCATGGATCTTCGTAGTGTCATTGGAGGTTGTTTCGATGGAAATGAGATGCTTGTCATGGAGATGGGTCTTCGTAGTAGAGATTGCTTTGAAGGAAGTAAACCTTTGGAGTATCACTAGAGATTGCTTCGATGAAAGTGTAAATGGCTTTACTTTAGGGAAGATGGTTTCCTTTCAAGACGAGTACGAGGTTGAGGTTGTGAAAATGAATCAATTTGTGGTGACAGTGGTGTTTGAAAGGGGGAATGGTTTTTTTTTTTTGATGCTGTCGTGCCTCTTGATGAGGTTGCCTACGTATCCCGTGAGGGAATCAGACCGCTCGTAGTTCAGTTTGCCAATGGGATTTTTTTTTTGGTGGGAGCCGATGGGTCCTCTTTTGGTTTTTTATTTTTGGGTTTTTTGATGTTTTTTGGATTTTTGATTTTTTTTTATTTTTGTGGTTTTTTGATTTTTTTGGCTTTTTGTGGTTTTTTGTAATGTAAACAAAATGGCATAAAGCTTTAAAGGAAGTAAAGAATGAAAGGCTAAATAGATAAGTGTATGGGACCTTGTGCCATAGTTTCTCAAGGGATTGAAATGATGAGTTTGGTGGAATCACTGTCTATGAGAGTGTCCAATAAACGGAAAGAACTTATTCTTCAACTTGTGCGGCTAGCGGTAAGGGAATGATTTTGTTGTCGATGAGATTCTGGATTCTATTCTTCAAAGCCTTGCACTGTTCTGTATCATGACCATTACCTCGATGGTAGTTGCAATATTTGTGTGCATCCCAACTAGGACTTCTTTTATCCGATTCGAGGGCCTCCCGCGGAGTTAGTTCTTGGATATGTCCAGATTTTTGTAGTTTTTCAAAATCTCTAGTCAAGGACATGCCAAGTGGAGTATATGTTCTTGGAGTTGGTTGTAGTGCATTGACTTCTATGTTGTGGGAGGATGTGTTGTTGCCATAGCTTCCATTGACATTGTTGTAGTTGGGCCGTTTTCCATAAGCTTGTTTGGTGTTGCTCTTTCGTAGCTCTTCTCCAACTTGTAGACCACTCTTAAAGAATCTTGTCCAAGTGTCTAATGGCAAGAACTTGATGGGCTCGTAGTATTCGGGTAGAAGGCAATTCTTGGCCATCCTAACTTGTTCTTCTTCGTCGGGCCAATCGATCATTCGGGCGACCTTAGTTCTCCAACGGTTGATAAAGGTAGAGAAGTCTTCTCCCTTCTTTTGGAATTGTGTTTGTAGCTCTTGGAGGGTGACCGGTATCTCGGCGGCAAATGCAAATTGTCCACAAAATTCTTCTTTAAGTAGGTCCCAATCCTCTAGAACCTTTGTGCTTAAGAAGTTATACCAAACTTGGGCGGGTCCTTCAAGTGTTGCTAGGAAGACTTCGGCATAGAGTTCGGTTGGAGCTCCCCTAAGATAAATGGTGGTGGTATAGATACGGATGTGGCTTCGTGGACTACCTTCACCCTTGTACTTTGGAAGGTCGGACATGCTGAATTTTTCGGAAAGACGCGCCATAGGTATTTTGTGGATAATGGGATTAAGGAAGAATTGGTCTTTGAATTCTCCACTACGGCGAAGGGCTTCTTGTATCTTGGAGATTTTGTTTGACACGTTTTGAGAGGATGTTCCTTCATCCCCAAACTTTCGGGCATTATCTTCTTTCATTTGAGCCATCTCAAGTGACATCTTTTTGTAGGCTTCCAT
>ONZK01002313.1:101709-114915 GCA_900322385.1 Pharnaceum exiguum | reverse complement strand
TAAAATGTCGTACTTACACATACATTTGCTCTTCAAATGAAGTTCTTTGTTGCATCATCAAGGACCGTCGAGTAGATTTTCTTAGCTTTGTTTATCAGTTTCTTTAGTTATCGAGAGTATGCTTAGTACTGTTCAGTCATCCTATAAAACTTTTATTTAGACAGAGATGGTCACCTACTGTGTTGACTTGAACTTCTTACTCTCTACAAAAATGTTTACCTTGCAAAATTATACGCTACCTTTCAAAGATCACTTTTAATATCTCTACCAAGGTATTATTTATGGCTACTGAATAAAATTTACTGTGCCTACTGGATAAAATTTGCTATTTATTTTTCAATCATTTTGTATGTTATGATATTGATTCATATGATATTGCTCATGTAATACCGATTATGTTTTATAATTTTGAAAGGCAAAACAACTCCCTTAATATAAACTTTTAAATAAATACAAATGCATCCAACATCATATACCACGTAATCAATATTACAAAACAACTCGATAGCTTAATGTACAACATTATTGTTTAATTATTTCACCAAACCCCGTGCATAGCACGGGTTTCAAACTAGTTGGTTATATAATGAAGTGAGAAAGTGAGAGAGAGAGAAACTTTTGTGAGGAATTGTATACTGATGAAATAATGAATGGGGTTTTCCCTTAGGTTAATCCCCTATATGTAGGCTATCAATGATATCAAATTAAAAGACCATTTTTCCATTAAATAAATAGACTCCTTTTCTTCTTCAAAAAAGGACTATCCCTAGTAAATTGACCTTAAAGATGCAAAAAAAATCAAATATTTAAATTAGTCTGGTAATTTTTTTTAAATAAAGTCTCCACAACTAGGGATGTCAATAGGACCAAGACCCTACCCGGACCCGCTAGACCCTACCCGGACCCGCTAGACCCTACCCGGAGCCGCTAGACCCTATCCGATAATATAGGGTATGGGTCCAAGTTTTTTGGACCCGATGGATCCGGGTAGGGTCTGAGACCCGTTAATATTAAATGGATACGGTTAGGGTCTCAGACCCGAGACTCTACCCGTTACCCGTTTATAAATTTAAAAAAAAAAAACTACTGCGGACTGCCTTTAACTTACTGGTTAGTGGTTAGATTGGTTACTGACTTCTGAGTACAACGACAGTATTAATAAAAGCTAATATTATTAAATAAAAAATACAAACAGATAAACCTAATCATTTCATTTCCCCTTGTTCCTCTGCCGCACATGTCACCCTGTCTCTCCTTCTTCGTCCTTCAGCTCCATTTCACTCCTTCTTCTCCATCTCTTTTGTTACTATACAGTACACAGCCACCTATTCTCCCTCTTCTCTCTTTTCTTCACTCCCTCACTTCTCAATCGAATCATCGAAGCCTAGATCGATCGAGTTATCAAAGGCTAGCTCGAACCAAGCACGGCCAACAACAAAATACGTGCACCTGCAGCCCACAGCGTGCCTAGAATTATCGAAACCTTGATTATTATTTTTTTCTTTTAAAGACTCTATAAGGACCCGGATCCTTTAAGGACCCGCAGGGTCTGCGTAAGGGTCCATCTTTTGTAGACCCGACGGGTAACGGGTAGGGTATGAGTCCAAGGGTCTTTACCCTTAACGGATCCGGGTATGGTTAGACCCGACCCAGACCCGACCCGTTGACATCCCTACCCAGAACAACGGTTATTTATTAAATAATTTAAGAGTACGTGGTTTCACAAATTGGTCCTAAGTTGGTTATCATGAGTGGGATTTTGCACCAAATGGGCGATAAAACCACTTATCTAAATGGTATGAACAAAGAAGTGACGACTAATAGGGACCAAATGGAGCCTTTCCATTTCTACTCAATGATGATATGTTCAGCTCAGAAACAATAGGGTGATGTTGATCTAAACAGCTTTTGTCCATTAAGTAAACACCTCCATGCAAGTAGGTGTGGACAATTAGGGTTCAAATGGTTACCCTTATCCACATGTGACATGCCCACAAATAATTGACCTATTTCTTCAGATCCTAACCTTTATAAAACGAACCACCACTTTGGGTCAAGCGGGTCATGCAAATCGAATGAGAACACTTAAGTCTAAACCTATTCATTCTCAGGTAGAAACTTTTCAACAACTTGACAAGCCCAATATTCTACACACAAGGGTTATACGAAGGCTGACCTACTAAGTGGCCTAGTAACCCATCTTTATTCTAATACATCTCCCTTATCACGCATTTATCCAGGGCCATGCATTACTTTTGATATTTATTTGAACACCTTACATACTTGGACATAATAAGAATATTAATACACACTCAAAAAAATGTTACTTTGCACTAGCAAACTTGGAGTTATCATCAAAACACTAAGGGGTTGTTCAGTAATAGAAAACACGATGTGTTTTCGGTTTCCAATTTCATTTTTCCAGAAAAACGCGTTTTTCCAAAAATTTCAGAGAAATCTGATTTTCCGTGTTTTCTACATTTACAAAGAGATTTGCAAAACATTCCATTTTGGGTTTTGATGTTCTCAGCGTTTCCTTTATAAAATTTGGTGAGTGTTTTCTACCCATTTCTCTCCCACCATCTTCTGACCTTCACAATTGTCACTGTTATTCAACTCTGTAACACCCGAAAGGTACCCTGGATAAAACAATAATAGAATATACAATATAGTAATAGAAATGAATATAATTATAGTAGAGCCTTCGAGTTTCTACCCCAGAGATCCCAAACAGGTGTTACTGCAACATAAGTCTAATAATCATATAATTCTATAACATAACTACATGATTAGAGATATGTTAAGCAGATTATTAAAAACAAATAGTAACAATAACAATGGTTAATAAATCTCAAACTACTAAAGTGATCTAGACAACTATTACAAAAGTTATGGTCAATAGTTGTCCTCTCCACGATCACACGTGTGAACTTCACATGTAAAAATGCCGACAACAAAGGGGTGAGTTTGACAACTCAATAACCCATATTAACTATACCCTAGCACAAGCACATACCTATCAGTCTTCTACAAGCATGCGAAAACTGTAAATCATATAACATACTTCACACCATGTAGGTACACTTATGGTAAACATATAAGACACATAACATATCAAAGTATCAACTACGCAATGGAATATACAATCACTCTTTACTCATTTTAAGGACATAAGTCCATTAAATGTTACGGTTTGGAAAGTAAATGTCAATGGCAACAAACGGTCGAGACACCCATGGTATTGTCCATGAAGCTAGCAATCGACCCAACAAGTCTAAGTATGATCATACTCTCCCTAATAGTACCCACTCAAAGATGGGCTATCCGCCTCCCTACAACGGGTGATGGGTTTGGACTGAATGAAACTTAGTGGAACGACATAGACACTCACGGCCTAAATACAAAACCCAAACAGTCAAGTTGTCAAATGGTTTCTAAAATCCCCAGATAGGAAACACCCTATGATGGCCAAGCACAGGGGCCTAACGGCATGGATTATACAATCCTTGCAGTTTACGTTATTTACAAGTTAAGGAAAAGGGTTCAACTAACAATTAAGGCTCAACCATAATATTCCATTTTAATAACCATGCAGGTGAGGCTTTACCTCACGTTTACGTATTTATTCAACAATCATATTACCAATATCAACATTGGTTCCAAAGCCATCAACGGCATAACCATAAATATTCACAATTTTAATCATCATATAACAGGATAATAAATAATCATTACATTGATATAAACATATCATACTGTAGGCAATCAACAACAGTCAGCAATGACACAAATACAACATACAACATAAATATCATGTTGTAGTCTCGTCCCATAACCATATAGCAGCTAACAACCAAAGTTGATATAACCATAAAGCCAAACTAGGTTGGTGCTGGGTGACCATCACTCGGCCGTTTGTGCCAACCCTTGTAGGGTTTTGGCTTCTTTTTTTTGTATTTAATAAAAAAAAATTTTATTTATTTTATTATTCTGAATTTATTTTGAATAAATATTTATTATGTTGTTTGGATTATTTGTAGACGATACTCCTTGTGACGACGAGCCATTATTTGCCTAGTGTGTGTTGATAAGCTTGGATTGTGTACTAAGCTTGGAATTGAGGTAGTTTATGTTACCTATACTTTACCTTGTTTGTTATTTGTTAGGAGTCCCCCGATGGCATGTTAGAATGGCTAGGTGTACTAGAGAACTTGCATGATGAATTGTAGGTTAGATGATGGGTCGAAACCCCGCAAGTTGGTTATACCAACTTTGGTTACAAGTTTTAGAATGCAATGAGTATAATAGATATAACAGGTCAGCTTTGGGCCTTAGTAATACTGAGTACTACAATTTCTACGCATTTACTATCATCTTGATGGAAGTGGAATCTGATAGATGGTGTGGGTAAAAAGAAGTAGAACAGTTAACTACAAAAGTCACCTCACGATAATGACTACGAGTATTTTTATTATTATTTGATGAAACCTCACCATAACTACTGATAGTTGGGTGAGCTGGTTACTGGTAGCCATACTTCATTAGCGTTTTTACTGCCATACTGCATGTCCACCCAAAGACAAAAACATTAACACTGCTTTTCTATTTTTTCCTTTTCAAATACAATATCTTTTTTCCTCGTGATTTCGTTACTCGAATAGTCATATTGTACGTAGAGCTTACTTTTACTCTCGCCAACTAAATACAGCAGCTCACTGAAATTTTGGTTGGTGCTTTTACTCCCAGATGTGAGCCATTTCAATAGTTTTTTCAAAGTTAAAAAAAAAAGAAGTAAACCACATACGAATGTGTTTGTGTTCCTATGATCAAGCTCATGTTCCCTTCCTCTATATAAACCTACCATTCCATCTCTGATCCTCTCCTATCTAGCTATTCCACCCCCTCCTATATATCTAGCTCCTCTTTACCTTCCCTGAATTTCATACTTCCAAATGGCTTATAATAACAATCCATCCAACACCCCAACATGGAAGCTATTGCAACGATGCGTGATCTTGAGAGAGAAAACCTTTCAGACGCGGAAACTATCATGGAATTGCATGAGGCTTTGCTTCTAAAGTCTGTCATTAGAGCATGTACATCAGTGGTTTTGGGGGTTGGGGGCACACTAAAGACAAACAACATTGAAACAAATAAAAAGATAAATACAGGCAAAATACTTGTATAATACAATGGGAATTTGGAGGGGCCCTCGAAAATTTTGAGGGGCAATGGAATGATGCGCCACGTGGCGCACTATAAGTGGGCCGCGTGGCGCTGTTTTTGAGGGAAAAAACTGTTTTTTAAAAAACTTTTTCTTCCCATTAAAAAAATTCAAAAAATAGAATAAAAAATACATAAATTCTTAACTTTTTGTTCTCTACAAATAGAGACCAATCTTGATATACTTTACAAAAAAAAATTAATATTTTCTTTTTCCGTCAAGAATTTACTCAAGAGCTTTTTTTTCCTTTAAAAAAATTAAATAAAATATGTAAATTCCTAACTTTTTGTTCTTTACAAATAGAGACCAATCTTGATATAGTTTAGTCAAATAAAAAATGTTGTGACCTCCAAAATAGAGGGCGCCGATGTTTGGGGTATATTGGGTTCGAGGTCGTAGGAAAAACATATGTATAAAAGTATGAAAAAATGATATGTTTAATAAGTGCCCTCCATTTTGGGGGGCACTGATGAATATGATCTTACAGTTGCTAACAAAAAGCAACATGACTATGTGAAAAAATTTTGCAAGACATTTACCCCAATAATACATACCTTGTATTGTACACCCGACCCTTTGTGTCTCTCTCTTATTTTAGGGCTACTTTTCAAATATAATTAAAGGCCTAATAACAATATAATTATAAATATGGGGTGTACGGTGCTAAGTACACACGATGGTTTGATATAATTTGTGGCGTTACTACCATCTTGTGGACCGCTCTAAGGATCTCCAATATGAGTTAACAAAATAAAGTTATCCACCACTTGGGTTTTCAAAATAAGTTATCTACTACAAACTCATTGATTATCAGGCCATAAGTTATCAACCAATCTAGAGATCATTGTCTTCTCCAAAGATACCGAACGATTTCCTATTTGATGTTTGTTGGGAATATTGTCCCACATTGAAAAAAGAGTAGACGTAACCTATATAAAGTCTTAGAGGCTTACTCCTCCTATTATCAATTGGTTTTAGCATGGAACCTCCGGAGGCCCATTTGTGTGGTTATAGTCTCTATTTCCATGCGTTTAACAGTAGCTGCGTAGAGCAGGTCGGTTATAGACCCCTCCTCCAAGGCAAGTAGTCCACTTGAATGGCCGTACTCATAAAAAGCGTAGAGGCAAAAGAGGCGTTCGAGAGCGGGGGGTGTTGGGAATATTGTCAATAAATTAGTTTTAGGATAATAACCCCAAAAGGCTCATCTGTGTAGTTATAGTATTTTTCTCTCCTTGTGTTGCGTTGTGGCTTCCGTAGTTCATGCAACACAAGTTTACTATTTGTTCTTTGCTTTTAAGAAGATTGTTGTACATATGGTTTTTTTTAATAAACCTCAATTTTTATGATGTAGGTGGTGGATGTATTAAACGGCTATGGCCCATAGATCCATTCATGACGTCACTGAAAAAGTATTTTGACAAAGTACCACTTTTTAGATATTCTTCAAAAGGTGGGAGTGGGTGTATCTTGAGTAGAAACATTGATGAAACCAATTATTTCACATCACAAGTCGGGCCGAGTACAAGAATATCAAATGGCATGGGTAACTTTGTAGGAGGAGCAAACTCTAGTAGTAAAGATGCGAGCACTTCTTCAAGACATCTAATCCCTAGCGGCTATGGGTTGAACCATGTGGGCTCTAGCCGTGGTATTACGTCAAGCATCCATGTGAAATTGACTACTAAGGTGTTCCACACATGTTGAACATCTGACGACACTTGATTCTTCTTTCTCCTACTTTTTCAAGCAAAGCAATAGGTTTGAAACGGGTGGTAGAGTTTGTTTTTATGTCAAGGTTGTGTGGCTTAGTGGTATGTAATGAAGTAATTGAGGAAGTGTTTGGTAATGATGGAAGTCTGATTGTGCGAAAGAGAGCTAGGCGAGAATTCTGATCGGTTCTAATAACCTTGTGAGATGGGTCGCTCCATATCCTGCTCAAAATGGGAACAACATATTTGAATGGAAACGATTTTAGTGAAGATGTGTGAAGAGCGCCATGGTGTGCAAGGAATGGATATTAAGTAATAGAATTTTTTTGATAATAAATAAAACTTAAATTTTATCTAATATTATAATTTACTTGTGCATATTCTCAAGTAATTAACTCACTACCAAAAATACTATGTAAAAAAAGAAAGTGTAACATGTTTTGAGGATGGCGGAAATAAGTTCAAATCAAATAATTTATTAATTTAGCATTTAACATCCTAAATAACATTACTAGGATTCAATTCACTACTTCAAGTTGAAGAGAATAAAGTCTTACAATTATTATTCACCCTGAGCATGCACATGCTCTTAAAAAACTCAAGCATGATCAATTTAGAAGAAGATTGACAATGAGACCTTTGCAAAACTTTAGAAGCAAGTCAAATAAACATTAAATTTCTTTACCATTAAACTTAAAAAACTACCAAAATAACAAACCGTTACATGAGATAAACCCTCCAGTACAAGAATAAAAATAAGAGCTCAATACCATTACCACCTTTGTTCGAGATGATCCAGCATTAAAAGAAAACTCTGCTAATCACAAGTTGATGAGTCAGCTTACTATCCGACTTCCTAAAGCATTCGAAATAAGAGACTTATCCATATATCATGGAAAAAGAAATTCAAGGACTCCTGTGAATAAGTTTGTAACCACTCTAACCCTAAGAGGAATCATTTTTATACTTTATCCTTATCTCCTGCCCAACACTTTACAAGGATTAGCAGATGCATGGGATACACATCTCCCTACTAGTATATGAACGAATTGGAAAGCTGTAGGTACATGGGTCCTAGGAATCCTTCCGGGAGAGGAATCACCCTCTTTTCCCTACTAGGCCACTTCCATCTTCGATAAACCCGTTTCCCTACCCGTTGGGTGTTGGAATGGGGATGCTAATGAACGGAGTCGCCACCAAATATTTTTAAATAGGAAAATAATTGAAAAACCTATTTGCTAGTGACTTGATCTTGCAACCAGAGATTCGTTCGGATTCGGGGGTGAGGTTTTACCTCTACTTTAAAATAATTAACGTTCTTATGCTCAAAACCACTTAAGTTATATGATTAACAACCTAATAAATTTATCTATATATCGGTGATGCAAATATTAAAGATTTAGCCAAGTTATTAGCATGCAAGTTCAAATCCAATTTTAGCAAGCAATTCGGTTTTGATTCTAAATGATAACTTTTTTATTAGTAAAGTTACATGCAATTAATATGGTGATTGACAAAGAATAAAGAAAGCAAATATGTGCAAAGATGAAACCGTTAGTCCTTTAGAAATCACATCGTAGCGGTTTGATGATTACCTTGCAAAGCCTTAAATAAATACCTTCCACACTAATACACGAGTTAGTAGATTCCAAGTGATAAATTGGTATTGACAATACGGTTTTTAAAAGAAAACAGGAGAAGGAGAGGAGAAATTTTGATAATAGGCCTTCAGATTATTTTTACCTTATTGGAGTCTATTTAAGACTATTACACGACCGTGGCTTGACTTGATGACTTGAGAAAAAGATCTTGTTCTTGCCTTCTTACTCCTTTACACTTGTGATGTATCAAGATGATGATTTTGATGTGTTTGAAGTGTTGTGTTTGCTTAGGAGTTTGAAGGTTTGGACTAAGAGAGATTAGAGTTTATGAATTTTTATGAAGTGGGAAGTGATTTGGCATAGTAATGCTAGTGTAATTGTATGTTGGAAAAGAGGGTGTAATGAAGGGGTATTTATAGTGGAGGATGGAGGAATTCCGGAATTTAGAAGAATATTAGGGTGAATATTAGAAAGATTGTGGAAAATCCGGTATAAAAATAGAAATTGTTCGTAAATGGACCCTGGCGCCAACCGCCCTTCTCTGGCGCCAGCCGCCGGTCCTGGCTTCGCATAAGGTAGTGTTTCCGGCTCTGTACAAACACATGCTTCTATTTGATAATTTGGGCTGCCTAGATTTCGGCGCATGCCGCCCAATGAAGATTTCGGGAATGTTCGTATTTCTTTATACCCGTGTGGGTATACGAAAAAACTATTTTCATATTTGGGTTTTTAGTGAATATTCCGAAATCCTTTGAAAAGAAGAAGACACTTATTCCCCAAATAATATTTAATTAATAAATATTTTAAGTGAGGAAAAGCTAATGGATTGGGATTGTGTTGTGGGCTATGGGATTATGGGTTAATTAATTAATAATTAGGCCATTGGGCTAACTCTAATTAATCGGACTAGGCTATCAATAATGGGCCGGTGGGCCATTCCTTTTCTCAAGTCTTCAAGGCTCGTTGTCACAACTAATAATATTAAATAAATGCCAATAAGTGGCTTAATCATTATTAGTATTTTGTATAACTCCTAGTACAAAATGTTGTACTTACAGGAGCCCCCACTTTGGCCGGGTGAAGGGCAAAGTATGCCAATTTTCCCGAGTTGGGACGAAAACAGATTTTTGAGAGAACGGTTTTGAAGGAAAGTGTGCTTACCTCGCTTGGTTGTGTGATGTGTCTTCTTTTGCTGCAAGTGTTTGAAGACAAAACAGAACAATAACATGGATGCATAAATAAGATTTTAAGAGGACATCTTAGAGCTAGTGAGACATTTAAGAGGGCGTCTTAGACCTAAAGACAATTAAGAGGGTGTTTTCCAACCTAAGGAAACATTTTTGTGTTGAGGTGACGTTTTAAGAGGGTGTCAAACCTAATAAGACTTTTAATAGGTCGTCCTTAACCTAATGACAATTTAAGAAGGGTCAAACCTAACAAGACATTTAAGAGGGCGTCTTAGACCTAGACATACTTTATGTTTGTGTTTGTGATTGTGGGAGACAATTAAGAGGGTGTCTTGAACCTTATGACGTTTTAAGAGGGTGTCAAACCTAACAAGACATTTAAGAGGTAGCCTTAGACCTAGGGAAACATTTAAGAGGGCGTCTTAGACCTAATGGGACATTTAAGTGGGCGTCCTAGACCTAAACATGCATTTTGTTTTGCGGGGACATTTAAGAGGGCATCGTAGACCTAGACATGAAGTGTTTTTGAGGTTAGGAACTTAAGAGGCTTCCTGGACCTAAGTCGAGATGAATGAAGTGATGTAAGGAGTTGAGATACATACCTTAACTTACCGTGATGACGTTGATTGGATGGCGTTTGGAGCCCCCCACTTGAATTGGATGTCTTGCTTGACATGGCGGTGATGGGCGACGGAAGGAGCCCCCAATTTGATATTGGATGTTTTGATTGTCTTGATGATGGTGAAGACGGATGAAGCCCCCAATTTGATATTGGATGCTTTTGGTTGTCTTGATGACAATGGAGACGGATGAAGCCCCCAATTTGACTTGATGCGTGGTTAACATGTATCTGTTCGACACGTAATGGGAGTTTCCTAGGTTAGCTAGGTGAGATGCATGTAATAGACATGTAAGACTTTGCATATTTGCCTAATGTGCTAGACCTTGACTTGCTAGACATATGGCTTTGACTCATGACTTTGACTCAATTAAGGTAGTGACGCGTACGACCATCCATGAAATATTGACTCGTGTTTGAGGAAATAATGGGTGATGAAGAAGGCAATGGTGTTTAGTAGCTTGTACATGCCCAAACAAAGTATTTTTGAAAACGATGCGTATCATGTATGAAAAGATTCTCCTAAATGACATAGAAGGTTAGTTAAACGTTGGAAATTTTATCACATATTGAAAGGCGAGCCGTAGATTGGAAACTCTCTCGATGCCCTAATTTTTGCCTGAATGCATTGTCTTTGATGATCGATCCAGCAGGCCAATCTCTCATCCTCTCGTTTTGCCTAAGTTGCCTTTCGGTTTTCAACTTAGCCTCTCTTTGTTTGTGCCCTTATTGTTGCCTAGGTTCATTCTCTTCGATGATCGACCTTGCGGGCTTATCTATCGTTCTCTCGTTTTCCCTAAGTTGCCTTTCGGTTTTCAACTTAGCCTCTCTTGTAGACTCAAGCTTGACGATATCTTCAACGGGAGTTGCTTTGCATGGAGACGGATCTTCGGCGTATCACTTTAGGATTCTTCGATGGAGATGAGATGCTTGTCTTGGAGATGGATCTTCGTAGTGTCATTGGAGATTGCTTCGATGGAAATGAGATGCTTGTTATGGAGATGGATCTTCGTAATATCACTAGAGAATTCTTCGATGGAGATGAGTCGCTTGTCATGGAGATGAGTCGCTTGTCATGGAGATGAGTCGCTTGTCATGGAGATGAATCTTCGTAGTATCACCGGAGATGGCTTCAATGAAAGTGTAAATGCATTTGGTTTAGGGAATATGGTTTCATTTCAAGACGAGTACGAGGTGGAGGTTGTGAAAATGATGAATAAATTTGTGGTGAAAGTTGTGTGAGAAAAGGGGAATGGCTTCTTTTATTCGTGGCCTTTTCGATTTGTTGGCTTTTTTGTGGCTTTTCCGATATGTTTCGGCTATTGTGGGTTTGGTTGTAGTGCATTGACTTCTATGTTGTTGGCGTTGTTGTTGAAGGGTCGTCTACCATAGATTGACTTGTTGTTGCCCTTTCGTAGTTCTTCTTCAACTTGTCATTGCTCACTACATTGAATTAGTAGAAACATGGTTGTGGTATAGAGACGGATGTAGCTTCGTGGGCCACCTTTGCCTTTGTACTTTTGAAGGTCGGACATGCTGAATTTTTCAGCAAGGCGCGCCATAGGTGTTTTGTGGATGATGGGATCATAGAATAATTGGTCCTTGAATTCTTCACTACGGCGAAGGACTTCCTCTATCTTAGAGATCTTGTTTGAAACGTTTTGAGAGGATGTTCCTTCATCGCCAAACTTTCGGGCATTATCTTCTTTCATTTGAGCCATCTGAAGTGACATCCTTTTGTATGCTTCCATGGTATCATCTAGCTTCTTTTGCATCTCTTTCATTTGTTGTGCGGTGTCGTTTGCTTCCGTCATTTCTTGAGTTCAGATGAGTCTATTACCCTCAACTATTTGCTTCCAACCTACGACCGGTTCCTTTTCAACTTGCTTATTCTTCCTACGAGGTGCTATCCTGGTCAAGTAGGAGAAGTGCATGATGAAATTGATTTTATGAAAACAATTGAGCATGTAAAGTGTTAACACCAAAGAATGGGGGTTTTGATTGACTTGCTTTGACACATGACACGAAAGAGAGTTAGATAACACACAACATGGGGAGTGGGATGGTCAACTCGACACGAAAAGAGGAGGGAGAAGACGACACAAAGGGGAGGCCTACTCGACATCTATATGGGCAGCATGACTGAATTTGACATGACATGGGGAAGACTCGACAAGGGCGAGGGACGACATGACTCGACACATATTGGGAGAGAGATTGACGACACGACAAGACAAAGGAAGGTGGATGACTCGACATGCTATGTAGTTAAGAAGATCTAACTTGACACGACACGGGGAGAGGGGGTTCAACTCGACACAATTCGACACGTGACGGGAAAGGGGAGACTCAACACGACACAAATGGGGAAGGATGACACTTGACATGGTCTCGACACCTAATTTTGGTTTGACTCGACATGATTTGACATGTGATAGGGGCGACGTGACTCGACACATCGAGTGGACAACTCAGCGCGCGTGGGGAGATGTAGACGACACAAGGGGGGAAGTCGACTCGACGCACGCATGGGGGAGCTAGGCGACTCCAGACATGGTATTGACAACTAACTTTGGTTTGACTTAACATGGTTTGACAACTAATGGACATAGATTAACATGATTTTGACATGGATTTGACACAAGAAAACATGATTAGCACATATAAGCACATAAGTATACACATATGACAAGTACATGGATGCAAATGCGGTTGACACGCCTAAAGGTTTAGTGCTAAGTTTGCTATATATGGGTTGGTTTATGTAGGCCAAGGCTTAGAAGGTTCTCGTGATCAAACTCGTTTCGTCACCCGTATGTCCCGGTGCGACTAGTAAGAGTTAGTTGGTTCCTTTGCCAATGGGAAG
>ONZK01002313.1:73234-96667 GCA_900322385.1 Pharnaceum exiguum | reverse complement strand
GTGCCCAAGTAGGGATTATTCCCAGGTTTTTTCCAAGTAGGGATTATTTCGAGAAAATCGCCCCAAGTAGGGATTATTTCCAGCAATTTTTGGCTTTGAGAAACCCATTATCTTTTCCAATTAACCTGAAAATATCAAAAAAAAAAAAAAAAACCTTTTTTCTTTCCTTAACATTAATAACCGGATCACACTCACTAAAATTTCCCTCACCCTCCCCACAATCCTCGCACATTTTCACTTGTTGAACCAGTCAGTAACCTCACCTCACCCAAAACGACGTCGTCCATTCACCCCCATCTCCCCTTTCCATATATAAAACTCTCACCACACACTAACCCACACTCTCATTTCCCTTTCCCATTTCCCACAAACCCTAATCCACTCTCTCTCCTCTCTCCCATGGCAACTCGCCGTGCATTCTCCTCTCTCCTCCGCTCCCCCCTCCTCCACCGCACCCAACCCTCCTCCTTCCTCTCACGCGCGGCCCCCTTCTCAGCCTCAGCCCACGCGGCACCAAAGACCATCCCAACAGAAGGCAAGGTGAAGAATGAGTTCACCGGTGAAGGGTCAGTTGGGAAAGTGTGCCAGGTGATTGGTGCTGTTGTTGACGTTAGATTTGATGAAGGTCTTCCTCCGATCTTGACTGCCCTTGAGGCTAAGAATAATGATACTAGGCTTGTTCTTGAAGTTGCTCAACATTTGGGTGAGAATATGGTTAGGACTATTGCTATGGATGGTACTGAGGGGCTTGTTAGAGGTCAACCTGTTCTCAACACTGGATCTCCCATCACTGTAAGGATTACTTTATCTCTCTTTTTTTTTGTGTTTGTGGGTGTTGTTTGGTTTTGATGATCGGTTTTTTGAAATGTTTGTATTTTAGGATTTGCTTTCTGGGTTTTGTTCAGATTGATTTGTTTGGAAATGGGTGTTTTTTGGTTTTTGATTTTGTTGATTTATGTGTGAGAAAGATCAGATTTTGTTGTAAAAGTGTGTTTTTTCAGATTGGTTTGATCGATTTATTTATCAAAATGATCTGATTTTGTTGGATGAAAGTGTGATTTTTTTAGTTAGTTTTGATTGGTATGATTTATTCTGATTTTAGACTTGATTTGTTTTATTTTTTTGTTAATAAAGGTGAGATTTGGGGGTATGATGATGAATATGGGATTTGAGTTTGTTTGACTGTTGTAGATCGGAAATGAGGGGCATTTTGGTATTTATTTTTGTCTTGTGAATGAAATGTGTGATTGTTGATGTTGATGTTGGTTTTGATGTAGCTGTATATTGTAGAATTTGTGTGTGATTAGATGTACATTTTTTGTGTTTTAGATCTGGTTTTGGATTGTTGTAGATCTGAGTAAAGGTTTGTGCTTTGGTTACGTTTGGTGTAGGGTTGACTTTTTTGGTCTTTGTTTGATCATTTCTTTGAACGTGTGTTGTGTGGTGGGTGTGTAAGGTAAGGAAAAGTTGTGGCTGACATTTTTGCAATTGATATTTTAAAAGAATTAATTAAAGGAATCATGCTGTGTGTCTTCGGTAAAGTGTTCCATCTTCACTTTTTTGGGTTTGATATTTGAATCATATTTTATGAACTCCAGTGATTTTGTTGACCTTACTAGCTACAGTATATGCTTTGAAAATGTAAACCATTTATATTGATATGGGATTTTCATTTTGAATAATGTGAGCTGTAATCTTAGAAAGTAGGACTTGTAGTGTTGTGCCAAATGCTTTCTTGGTGGTATCTCTGAGCTATACAGAATATGCTTCCGTGTTAGTATCTTGTAGTGTCATTTCGATATTGTTATGCTGAGGGTAGAAAGTAGTTTATATGGGTGAAAAACTATGGTTTCATCTGTGATGTTCACTAATGTATAATGCTGACGTGATGATTTGTGACATTTGGCTGGAATGTCAGTTCCAGCTTTTCCAGTTGTTTCACCTTCAAGCATCAGTATTGTAATTACTTTGATCTTACTTGTTAGTTATATGCTTCTAGCAGACATTAGTTGAGCAAGAATGCTTGCGGAATGACTAGGAATAGAGGAATTTGGATACTGGCATTTCTTGAATGTGTTGGATTCTGCTTTCTCTCCCAACTGATCACATTGTTACCAGTCTAAATAGGTTTTTTCTTGTCTTTAGATTCCTGTCGGAAGAGCCACCCTTGGTCGTATCATGAACGTCATTGGAGAGCCCATTGATGAAAGAGGCCCAATTAGTAAGTGTTTTACTGAATTGTCTTTTAACCTTTATCAGCCTGTCAGATGATTGTCAGAAACTCACAGTTGCGCTTAAATGTATGGCAGGCACTGATCACTTTCTGCCCATCCACAGAGAGGCACCTGCCTTTGTTGACCAAGCCACAGAGCAACAGATTCTTGTGACTGGTATTAAGGTACTATATATGAGGCAACAATTTGACTTCTTTTTTTGGTGGTTATTGGAGTTGCAATGTTTTTGCTGGAAAGTTTTTCATGTATTAATGTGCGTGACCTGGTTATAATTGTCTAGGTTGTCGATCTTTTGGCTCCATACCAAAGGGGAGGAAAGATTGGACTTTTCGGTGGTGCTGGTGTCGGTAAAACAGTGCTTATTATGGAGCTTATCAACAACGTTGCCAAGGCTCATGGTAAAGACCTTGCTCACACTCCTTAGTCTTTACTGTTTTGTTAGAGCTGAAATATGTTGCTTGTTTGTTTTCTAATTTTTGATATATTCTATGTCAGGTGGTTTCTCTGTGTTTGCTGGTGTCGGTGAACGTACTCGTGAGGGTAACGACTTGTACAGAGAAATGATGGAGAGTGGTGTCATCAAGCTAGGTGACAAGCAGGTCAGTAACATCTTGACAACGACATCTTTTTCTTTTTCTTTTTGATGATTTACTCAATTGCTTAAAGTTTGGGTTTGATTGTATAGTTAAATTTCGTTTGTAATGTCATCTGCAGGCTGAGAGCAAATGTGCTCTTGTCTACGGTCAGATGAACGAGCCCCCAGGTGCTCGTGCCCGTGTTGGTCTGACTGGTTTGACTGTCGCTGAGCATTTCCGTGATGCTGAGGGACAAGATGTGTTGCTCTTTATTGATAACATTTTCCGTTTCACGCAAGTATGTTTTTTCCCTTGATTTAATTTGGCTCCTTGTCTTGTTTTCTAAATGGCATTTTATTTGAATGCGTGTGACTGATGCTTTGTTACGGTTGTTGCCTTTGCAGGCTAACTCAGAGGTGTCTGCTTTGCTTGGACGTATTCCCTCTGCTGTCGGTTACCAACCAACCTTGGCTACTGATCTTGGAGGTCTTCAAGAGCGTATTACAACTACCAAGAAGGGTTCTATTACTTCAGTGCAAGCTATCTATGTGCCTGCTGATGATTTGACAGATCCTGCTCCCGCTACAACTTTTGCTCACTTGGATGCCACCACTGTGTTGTCACGACAGGTGATTTGATGGGGCTGATGATGTTCACTAGTGTGGATCTATTGGTTTCAGTATTTTGTCCTTATAACATTGTGCATTTTCAGATCTCTGAGCTTGGTATTTACCCTGCTGTCGACCCTCTGGATTCTACCTCCCGTATGCTGTCACCCCACATTCTCGGAGAGGAGCACTACAACACTGCTCGTGGTGTGCAGAAGGTCCTTCAGAACTACAAGAATCTTCAGGATATTATTGCCATTTTGGGTATGGATGAGCTCAGTGAAGATGACAAGTTGACTGTTGCTCGTGCTCGTAAGATCCAAAGGTTCTTGAGTCAGCCTTTCCATGTTGCAGAGGTCTTCACTGGTGCTCCTGGTAAATACGTTGAGTTGAAGGAAAGCATCACCAGTTTCCAGGTAAACATTGAATTCTGTCATTCCTTTTTGGTATTCTACTGCAGTCGAAGCATTGAAGTATTGTATGCCAAACTTAACTATGTACGTCGCACACGCAGGGAGTCTTGGATGGTAAATATGATGATCTTTCTGAGCAGTCTTTCTACATGGTTGGAGGAATCGAGGAGGTCCTCGCCAAGGCTGAGAAGATCGCCAGGGAAAATGCTTAAGTTGAGAGCTGAGATCTGTTATTTTTGTCTTTCTTCTTTGGCCCTTTGTCCCGATAATTGCGAAAATAATTTAGATGACAATGGCTTTTGCCAGCTTCAGGAGCGGAAAGATTTTTTTTTTGAAAGCGGAACACATGATCAAGGGATTTTCTGTTTTTTGTTTTTTACTATCTTTTGTTGCACACTGGTGCGAATCTCCATTAAGGTGGAGCAGAGGGCTAGCCTGCTAGCAGAATCCCCCCTACTTCCCTCCCTGTCATTGAATAATGGGAGCAAGAAAAACGAAAGTGGACACTTGTATATCTTGTTCTTTTCCATATTGTCCAGATTTTGAATGTTTCTAACTAGATTTCTATTTCAGCTGATTGAGTTACTTGTGGTTGCAAATTTCATCTGATTGAGTGACTAGATGGGTATTACATTAGATTTTGATATGCTGACTAGCCATACTTTAGTGTTGTTAGCTTGGTTCTCGGGTTTGTCTGTTCGTTTCTGGCCTAGCAGCTAATGTAACCCCGTTGGGTGTTCCAAAGTTCCATATTTGTAGTTTTGTACAACCTGTAACAGTTGGTCGAATGGAGTCTTTTGAGGTTGCTGCTTCATATGGAGGCTGCGTGTTACACTGTTACTAGATGTTTCCGACTTAATTTTTGATTTGGTTAGGGTCTACGATGTGGTAAGGTGGTATACCAGTTCGTTTTGGACTACTGGGTTGGGTTAATATAGCCTTGTGAACAGGAAACGTTATGAACAAATTGTTGCGCAATTGTAGTTCAGTCTGGTGTCTGTTTTGGACTACTGGGTTGGATTATAGTATGCAGGTCTGTTTTCAACTTTCAAGCATGGGCACATGATGTAGTGGACTTGGAACTGCGTTAGTTGCTTAGCTCCATTCATATTTCTTACATCCATGTTGTTCTAATATGTAACACTCCAAACTCTTCTGTTACTTTTGTGTCAATGGGAGCACAGATATCAAATTTGTTATTGCCAAGTGGCAAGTGCCAACGCGGTACTTTACTTCAGCATAACAGATTATCGATGGCACATTGCAAAGTGACACAACGGGTGAAAAAATCAGTTGTGGAAATAACTCTTCTCCTCTAAATTAACCTACCTCTTTAATTTGAGAAAGAAATGTGATTTTTTTAGTGTGTTACTGACCCGAATGGCTAGCGAAGTGTTTTCCTGTATCTTTGGAGGCAGCAGGCAGTTATGTAGCTGGACAGCCACTGAAAATACAAATGCAACAAAGCCACTGACTAAATTCTTCGATGTGCACCATTTACAGTTTTGCACCTTGGACACCCACTTACTTATATACACCTCAAAGTCACTACAAATGAGCAACGTGGGACACAAGCCACCACAATATTCCAACAATACCCTTCAAAGTTCAACGTGCAGTATGTCCATCAATTTTAACCAGGCATCCAATGATCAACTAATCAAGCCTTCAATGCAGTAAATTACATTTTAAAGCTGTGTACACGAACGTCCCTATTGACCAGGCAATCAGGCATCCAATGATCAACTGTTCAAACCTTGAAACAGTATTTTAAAATTTTAAAGCTAGCTGTGTACATGAAGTCATGAAGTCCCTGAATTGTACTCTCTATTTGGGACTCCACATGACCACTTTACATCCTAAAGGATAAGAAGCTGACACCAACTACGAAACATCAAGATATATGTCATTTAGTTGTTAATTACAGCCTGTACTAATGTGTGAAAAATTAAGAGTACCAAAGATAGGCCTATCATTACATCTCCAGTGGAATGGTGGGTCTTGATGTTCTCTCTTTTTAGGCATTACTCCACTCCGTCAATTGAATGGGCTTCTAAAACCGGAAGAGTTCATATTAATCACTTTAATCAATTTGTAGTGGTTGCTTGTTGTTATCATAAAGACATAAAGTTCAAATACTTATTCAACCAATCAACATACCGATTTCCATGGGCAGAGTCCTTGGCTATGATAATTCATTTTTTTTCTATTAGAATTTAGAAGGGGAATTAAGATATTCGTTAAGATGGCTTGTAGTTAGTTCTCCGACCCTGGTTTTTGTAAATCGATTGCTACTTTCACTTCAGTTATCCCCTTTGCCCCTCCCTCGGTCCCTCCTATGCACAAGTGGAGTTACCTGGATTAGTAGTACGTACTTCCGAATGTTCACTACTACACCTAATTTACACCGAGTCCTTTTTGTCAAGGTATTATACCATAAAAATACTATTATTCATCTTTCAAATCAATCAGTCATAGTCACATTTTGAGCTATTAGTCATCAAATGTCAATTAGTCACTCTACAAAGACAATTAGTCAATACTACATGCTATTAGCTACGATATTATCACTATTAAACATTTGGTGTAAAGTTTTCACCGAATTTACCAAAGGCGGGCTGATTTTCGTTTCTTGATGTTAGGCTACCTTTATACTTTGTTCAAAAATTTCTGTAGTCGTTATTAACTTATCTTAACTGTATGTTCGGATACACTCTGCTCCAATGGCGCAAACTAATTAAGTCAAGGACAAATCAAAGACTACTATTATAGTTTGGCATGTCCTCCGCAACTTCTAAAAACTTATTTTCAATTCAGTTGGAATTAGTTTTGTTTTGTTATTAAGTTTAGTCTAGTTAACTCGTTTCTTTTGATCTTAATAAATTGTGACACCGATATCTATTTCTAATTATTTGTATATCATCAAAAATGTCTTACTATGCGCGTAGTTTTATTAATTCCTAATATTTATAAGGGTTTTAGTGAGTAATGGTGCATTGAAATAATCAAATAAAAAGTTCAGTTCATTGATTAAAAGTTCAATTTAGTTACAAGAATTTCAGTGTGTCTTTAAAAGGTGAAAAGAAAATGTCGTCTCATATGAATCCCCCATTCCATTTTCTTTCTTTTCACTTAATCTATTTAAATATTTTAAAGCAAGAGTCTAACTCATTATTAAAAAGAAACAACTTAATAATATTTACTAGAGTTTTTTTTGTTTCTTTAATAGAAATTTCAAAAATTATATTGCTTACAATCTAAAAAAATAGTATATACATATATAAAAGTTTGTATAAAATTTGTGTGAACCTGTTTTATATATTAGACGAGGTGTTTAATGGCCATCCAGGTGTGGCTATCTGATGGGGACATTATTTAAGACGTTCCTATCATTATTAAATAGTTTCATATATTATAGGCGTTTTTGCCCACAATAATCCCTACTTGGGACGATTATCCGGGAATAATCCCTACTTCGTAAATTGCCCCCAATAATCCCTACTTGGACCCTTGTGTCCCACAGCAGTCTGACGACTAACGGTGTTAAATTTTCCGTTTGTACTGTTAAATAGTTTTCATTATTAATTATATTGTACACTTATTCCGTTATATTATGCATACTAATTGTCAAAAGTAATAAATATAAGTTGTAAATCCTTTTTGTGATAAAAAAATACTATAAAATTCATATAAGATTTAAAAAATGATTTTAATTTTTTTATATTACATATTGTACGGGATTCAAGATAATAGCGAAAATTATAAGGATAACTTGTGAAATTAAATAAGGTACTAAGTGGATGGGTGTACCCGAAAAGATTTTTATTAAAAAAAATCAAGAAATAAGTGTACACTATAATATGTATTGAAAATTCTTTAACGATACAAACGGAAAATTTAACACCGTTAGTCGTCAGACTGCTGCGAGACACAAGGGTCCAAGTAGAGATTATTGGGGGCAATTTCCGAAGTAGGGATTATTTCCGGATAATCGCTCCAAGTAGGGATTATTGTGGGCAAAAACCCCTATATAAAACGGTTTCATACAGATTTTCCCATCAATTAAGACGTTCCTATCATTATTAAATAGTTTCATGTATAAAATAGTTTCATACAGATTTTTTTTTATAAGGTTTAGTAGCTTCCTCGCATTTTTTGGGTGATTTCAAGTGAGGCACTTAAGTAGGTGAGAATTAAAGTTGCGTTTTTTTACCACTTTACTCATTTGTGTCACATCAGATGTCCAAATATCTAACGTATAAATAGCAATGATTTCATTCTTAAAGCGTCCATATAACAACAACAAAAATCGACCCTTCGGGGTCATTGCCTTAAAAGAAAACTTAGACAAAATCGATAGTGTCACGAGTGACTAAGTAGTTTTTCATAGAGGAAGAGTTCAAATCGAATTCAAGCCAAGTTCAATTGTGCAACTCACCAATCACCTTAACTTGACCTCCAAACAAATTAACTTGGTCACCAAGTTCCACTAGTCATTAAGTTGTCCAAATGGTAGGACTAACAAATATATTTATTCATCATTATAATGAACATTGTCACTACTCACTACTGTCTTAATTTGCTTATTATCGCTACAGTTATGAAGCAGAAGAGTCGTAGCCTCGTAGGCAGCCGCAGACAAGGAAAAAGTAAGAAGACGTACCTTTCGGCCTTACTTTTGTTTTAAAAACCTGTTTTATACTCCGTATTTGATAAGAATGAGATGGGAGGGGTTATTATTGTTTACACTAGGATCATTATTATTATGAGGGGTTATTAATGACTATTCGAGAAATCGAGATTGAGAAATCGAGGTTATATATTTATTCCTAGTCTAGGGTACATAAGGTGTATGGGTACACCTCTTAGGTGGCACCTTCTAGTAAAAAAGAAAAAAACGAAAAGAAAAATATATGGCTAAAAGTCAGACGGTAGTTCGGAGACATTAGTCATCTAAAAATTCTCACTAGTCACATACCTGTTAGTCATTAGTCATATAAAAATACCTACTAGTCATTAGTCATATAAAAATGGCTACTAGTCACCCATGTTAATTTTTTTTTAAAAAAAGCTGACGTGGCACCCGGTGTATAGGTACACCGGGTGCACGAAAGACTTGCTGATATATTTATGCCCCCTGATCTAAAATAAGTGCCATTCTACACTTGTACACACATGCTCCCTCTAACCCATTTTATATGCCATCCTCCACCCTTCAAAAAAAAAAAAATGTCATCCTCCATTTTTCACACAAATTAAGGTGATATCTAATATCAAAAAATTACCCGTCTTTATTTTAAAATCTAGTCCCAATGAGTGAGTATTTTTATATGCATTGAAAATATATACAAGGGTAAATTTGGTAATAAAGTGTAAAACTTTCATTAATAAATGAGAATGACATATATTTTGGATCAAATTTTGTTCACAAAAACTTGGGTGAGACCATCTCACACTAAGGTTAGCGTGAGACGGGGTTTTTTTTTGACATTTTTTTTTGTTTTTTTTTTTTTTTACAATGAATGGGGTCATTTTCAGTTGTATGGAGGTCATTTTTCAGTTTTAACATGGGGGTCATTTTTCAGTTGTATAGGGGTCATTTTTTTCAGTTTTAACTTGTTATACATTTTTCAGTTGTATAGGGGTCATTTTCAGTTGTATGAGGGTCATTTTTTCAGTTTTTAACTTCAGTTGTATGGGGTCATTTTTCAGTTGTATGGGAGTCATTTTTCAGTTATATGGAAGTCATTTTTCATTTATATAGACTTGAAAAAAAAATCGAAAAAAAAATTTTTACAAAAAAAAAAAATCGTTTTTTTTTTGGAGTGTGAGACGGTCTCACACAAATTTTCCTAAATTTTGTTTGTCAGGGATCACAAAAAATAAAATTGTTTGTCAGGATGACATATAAAATGGATCGGAGGGAGTATTAAGAAACTAGTTTAAGTTACAAATTTACCCTGATTGCAACAATTAGTCTCATTAAATGGAGAATTTTATATAATTCCACAATGTATTAGAGATTGACAGAGGTAATTTTGGAATAACACTTATTTTGGATCATGTTCTATATATAATGACACTTATTTTGAATCGGAAGGAATATATGATACGGGTTCACACATTTTTCTTTATTTGACATTAATTTTTTTATTTTATAACAAAAACTAGTAGGGGAAAAGAAAACAAAGTTGGGCACGGCGAGATTTGTTTTGCTCCCCACCGTCTATATTTTATACGGCCAATGCCATCTGCCTCTTAATATAAATACTATTTTTTTTTTTTGGGTAGACAATATAAATATAATTAATACTGAATCAATCATTTCCCTCTATGAGAAACAAAAGTACACTCCTACAAAACCTCTGAAACCCGTAGGACTCCAAAGGAGAGGAGGAGAGAGAGAATGGAGGAGGGCTTGCTGGTAAAGAGAGAGGAGAAGGGGTTGAAGGAAAGATGGAGACCTGTAGGAGAAGAGGTGAGAAGGGTGAGTTTCTTGGCAGGGCCAATGGTGGCTGTTGTTTTGTGTCAGTATCTCGTCCAAGTTACATGCACTATGATGGTTGGCCATCTTGGTGAACTTTACCTCTCTAGCACTGCTATTGCCGTTTCTTTAGCTGGTGTCACCGGTTTTAGCATCATGGTACGTTACGTTGTTTCAGTTCTTTTTTCTATCTGACTTTCCGTCTTTTTTTGCTTGATTTTTGTCGATATACAATGTTTTCGCAATCATGATATAATTAGCCTTTCTAGGAAGTGATTTTGCACCGTTGTGCTAAGTGGAAATTAAACCAATTATTATTGATTAATGCCTTGAGTTCTTTTGGTTCACAATGATTACAAAATAGTGTGATGTAAGGGTTATAAACTTATAATGTATGCAACGTTACACTTGCACTTGCAAATAGTACGAATGTATTTCAACCAGCACTTAAGCATGTAATCTTCGAACCCAATATTATGGTTTGTTAAGTTTGTACTCGTGACTTAATTTAGCTTATTGTTAATAAGAATTGTAAATTTAGAATGATTCAAACCGTTTTAGGAGTATGGCCGTGCAATTAGATCCATGACGTTAGGGCCATATTGTGTAGATCACTAGAGGTCACTGGTCATCCTTTGTCAGGATGAATGGTTTAGATTTTTTGAAAATGTTGCAAATCGAAAATAGCTAATATGTATCAGTCACCTTAACGTTTAGTGGGTGATGTTTAGTGGATTGGAAATAAAGAAAGACACAGCTTTGGGGTAATTAGTAGTGGTTATAATCAGGCTTTAGCTATACATGGTCGTAGAGACTTTGTCTTGTACTTTAAAGACAATATTGTTGACTAGAAAGTCCTGTTACACATTGGCATCAAATCAATTTATACTTGTTTTCTTTCTCGTGAATTTGTGATAGATCTTGTAAGTGTATGACTGCTACAAGCCTATAGTGGTCAAATATGGTGAAAGAATGGTAGTGGGGGTAGTCCTTGAAAATTTTGACACCTTTCTTTCCTGAAAATTTAATATTCTCATTTCCAACAAAAACATAAAATTGTGTTAAGCAAGTTTAAATATGCAATAGGTGATTACTGGAGACAAAGGGATCAATAGAATAATGGTAATGTTTATAACAAAACCTGTTTCATATATGAGACTGGGTATTAATAACTTATCGAATAGTCATTAGTGACCCTTCGGTTAAATATTAGTGACCCTTTGGATACAACAATAACGACCTCTCTCTTTTACCCAGTCTCATATATGAAACGAGTTCACACAAAATTTTCTCAATATTTATTAGTCAGTCTTTCGTTAACCATTGTATTTTTCAAACCCGGTTTACAGAAAGTTTTCAAAAATAAAATAAAGTCGATGATTTTACACCTTCGATAATAACTAATTTGAAAGTGCTAAATTTTATTTCTCATTTGAATGAATTCTCTTATCTTCTCTGTTTGGTTGTGAGTTATGATTAATAAAATAATTAGGAATTAGGTGCATGTGTAGTGATAAAGGGTTCAGTTATCTTTTAGACTTTTACACATAAGAAAGCCCGTAAGTCTATAGCTATAGTAATGTCTTATTGTGAAGTACCGTACCAGTGATTGCTTGAAGCACGATTGCTGCTGGCTCTAGATTGTATACAATCCCTTGTGTAGTAAAGTGGAGAACCAACAATTCATTTTTTTTTTATATTTAAATATTGCTCATTGCTTGGTGAAGCACAAGCATTTTGGCACTCAACTTCGCACATGGTTTCATAAAAGGACATTTCTCATCTAGCTATAAGAAGCACATATGATTGGCAACATGTTTTTTAGACTCTGTTCTCCATATTTATTCCGTTTTAGCTTAAATGTTAGGTGTGTTGAATTCAGTTCAGCAGTTTTCTCTACAATTTACAATTACAATTTCATTTAGTTTGATTTAGGAGTTTACAATAGTTTAGTTTTATCCATTGCAAGTCAGTTCAGTAATAACTATGAACGTAGTATTGATTAGCTTCTTTAGTCTCACATTTTTTTAATTAGACTTGAACCATAGGTATAAGTAAACTCTTTAAGCTACTTAATCCCAACCGCACCGAGTCAGCTCACTAAGCCTAAAATGCTCACAGCAAGTTGTGTCTTTATTTGCAAATTCGAATCCAAAAACTTACTTAAGGGATAAAAATGACGAACCAATCATGCCAATTGTTTCGAATCACATATTCCTTTAGCCGAAACTTCTTGCCTTTGTACATTCAACTGTAAATTCAATATAGTAATTTCAATTTAACTCAAAGTCCGAAATAGCGTTGCTCAATTGTAGCTCATTTCTAGTGCAGTGTTATAGAATAATAGAACAAGGCCTTAGTGACTTTTTTATATGGGCTTCTCAACTGCGTACTTGCGTAGTCCTCTTGCTCAAACTAGCGGTAGCTTCATGCATACAATGATAATAGTCAGTGTGATACTACATTATTAAAATAGTGTCAGATCAAATTTACAAGTGGGCTAATAACTTAGTACCTGCATATGAATACGGTTAAATTATCTATCAAATGGTGGTAGACTGGTAGGTAGTCATTTGGATTTGTGCAGGTCTCCTGGGGTTTGCAACAAGCAGAGCCCGTAAATTAAGTCAGGATAATACTGTGCTTCACCACTTTTTAATGTTGACAATAATACTGAGTATGTATAGGTGCAACTTGGAAGTACTATGTGTGATTAATTTATCTAGATAAGTCATAAGCTAAAGAGGTTCATTCTGAGGCACTGCTTTCTTTTGTTCTTCTTTTTCCCTTTCTTCCCCTTTTTTTCCTGGGTTTTTGTACTTTCAAAAATTATAATTTTTTGGCCATGCCAATCTTCTGTGGTGTGGATATATAATGGCTCCTTTTTTTGTTGTCGTATTTGTAACAACATGAAATAATGCTCGATGAGTTTTGATGTGGTTGTCTAATGTCTACTTGGCTGTATTTGGAACTTGCATAGTGATGAAAAGTTTGTTCTAGACTTCTAGTGGCACGCTGAAATTTATCATCTGTCATTGACTCATTAGGCCTGGCCCAAAAATACTTAAGAGCTGAAAAAAACTGAGGCAACTCAGGAAATGAAGTCCTCGAGAATAAGCCCTTAATTATCAAGGCTGCACTGGAAAACAAGTAACACTGTAATATTAATAAACGGCTAAAAGGGGAGAGCATACAAAATTTTGCTTCAACCTCATAATGTCATTGACCACGCTAGACAAGCGATGTGTAAAGAATTATACACATCGGATCCACTGTATGTCTTTTGTGTCTAATGTGCTACAGTGGCTTGAAAGTATTGATAAATGATTTTACAATGCAGATTAATCAAGTTGGCAAGCTGATATATAGTTGGTCAGTTAGAGGTGTTTCATTGAACACACAATAAGACCGAAATTATAACCAATTCCACATTTCATCATATGTTCTATACTGCTATTCGCCTATTCATCCAACATGCTTCTTTTCTCTATTCGTCAATGACAATGTACATCAGTAAACCTGATTTAATGGCAGTGTCTTGACTCTTGCGGAATGATCGTGTATTGTCAAGTGCGTAGGTTAAAGAGACAATAATTGAGATTACTTATGAGTATGATATTTGATTAGTTTGATAGTTGACAAGGCAAGAAAGTTTGTATACATAAAGCCCCTTAGAAATATACGTAGTATCATTTTGTACCATCACTCAATCTACTATATAGTGTGTATTAAAAGATCGTTGGATGTACATAGTGTTGTAGTTACTGTATTTTGCTTTATTTGAAGAATATGTCAGAGGCTAAGTTGCTACACCTATGCTTGGTTACAGCTTGGAATGGCAAGTGCATTAGAAACCTTGAGTGGTCAAGCTTTTGGAGCACAACAGTATCGCAAACTTGGAACACATACTTACACTGCAATTTTCTGCCTCTTCTTAGTATGCATCCCAATTACCATTCTGTGGATGAACATGGCGAAAGTTCTTGTTTTTACGGGCCAAGATCCTGCAATTTCGCTTGAAGCTGGTAGATTTGCAACATATCTTGTGCCTGCCCTCTTTGGTTATGCAGCAGTTCAACCTATAGTTCGGTACTTCCAATCACAAAGCTTTGTCATGCCAATGGTTGTCAGCTCCTTTATCACCTTGTGTTTCCATGTACCACTGTGTTGGGCATTAGTGTTCAAGACTGGGCTACAGAACCTTGGGGCAGCTGTAGCAATGGGCATATCCACATGGTTGAATGTGGCAATTCTTGCATTGTACATGAGATACTCTTCCAAGTGTAAATTAACTCGTTCTCCACTGTCTATGGAAATCTTCCATGGTATTCGAGAATTCTTTCGCTTTGCTATTCCTTCTGCTTTGATGACATGGTAAGTTTCATATCTTTGTATATTTCTCATAATATATATTGATTAACATTGGGAGTTTTGATCATTTGTGTAAATAACTTTCACTTGGGTGGTTGTAGCCTGGAATGGTGGTCATTCGAGCTTCTAGTCTTACTATCAGGACTTCTACCACGTCCAGAACTTGAGGCTTCGGTTCTTTCTGTGTGGTAATGTCCTATGTCATCATCTATCTACAATATTCGATTTAGGAACATCAATTGACACGAACACTCTAGGATACAGATAAAGTGAATACTGACACTTATTTTTTCCATTTCCTTTTGGAATAGCTTAACAACTATTTCAACACTTTATGCGATGCCTTATGGAGTGGGAGCAGCTGCAAGGTGTGTTGTAGACCTGAACATAACCATGGTATTTTTGCTCTCCATTATAGGATTTAATTTAGTTTTGCTGAATTGTGTTTTTTTTCATTTTGTTTCAATGCAGCACTAGAGTTTCCAATGAACTTGGAGCAGGAAACCCACAGGGAGCTCGTACAGCTGCCTGGGGAGTAATGGTGATTGCTCTGGCTAATGGTCTTGTTATCAGCTCAGCCCTATTTGCTTCACGTAAAGTATTTGGTTACACATTCAGCAATGAGAAGGAAGTTGTAGACTATGTAACCAAAATGGCGCCTTTGATTTGTCTCAGCACGATAATGGACAGCTTCCAAGGTGTTCTTTGCGGTATGCTTCGTTCCAATTTTCTGATATATATTGAGATGTCGCTACAATTTCTCGCTTGATGAGGCAAATCCTCTTTTGTTTCAATTTCAGGTATTGCTCGAGGATGTGGTTGGCAGCACCTAGGTGCTTATGTAAACCTCGCCTCGTTTTATCTTGTCGGGATTCCTCTTGCAGCTGTATTGGGCTTCTGGGTGGATATGCGGGGAACAGGACTGTGGATTGGCGTTTTAGCAGGTGCTACTGTACAGACCATCCTTCTAACAATCATAGCGAGTAGTACAAAGTGGGAAGACCTGGTTAGTACTTAATATGCTGTCGTTTTGCTTTCAGAAAGACACTTTACGACTATCTTTGCCCAACAACTATTTCAGTAAATGTTAACAACATGAATAAATGTAATTAGTTAATGATTTCTCTACAGGCATATCACTGAATGAAGTAGCCCTAAGAGATGATGCACAAATTCTTAGTCACTGACTAATTTCTATATGCTATATCTTTTACAGGCAAATAAGGCAAGACTAAGAGTACTAGAATCTAGTCCAGAAAATGGTAAAGGAACAAATGTAGATGAGCGGAGACTATTGATAGCCTGATGTTCCAAGAGAGCAATTTTTTGTTTCAAGATACTTGGTTTAGATAGTGGCCAAGGAAGCGAGATTCTGTTTCAGTGGAGGCATGAAGCACAGGAAAGATTGACTAGCAATTACACGGCATTTCAAGCCCCAATTTTGCAAAACATGACAAAGAATTCGAAGGACTGAACTAATGAGCGCAAGCTCAGATACTCACGGCTGAACGAACTCAAGTGTTGCTTCCAACTCGTAAGATCTCTGTTGTTCTGTACAAGATGCATACAGATTTATAGTCAACACCTACACAGTAGCATTTTTGCCTTGTATTTTTTATTTCTTTTTGGGTTTCATTATCTTTTTCTGAAATTATAGAGCTAAAAAAAGTTTCACATATTTATATGAAATGTCCATTTATTCAGTTTGAACATTGTAGCAATACAATGAAACTTCAGATTTGATATTGAGATACTTAATCATGTCCCGGACTATGTTGGAGTGGCAAAGGACATAACAATGCCTGCACATCAGGATGATGGGATTTGGACAGCGCTGCAGGCAGTCTTCAAGAAGGCAAGTCAAATTCAGAATTGCAAAATTGAAATATATACTATATCAGACATCCGTAGGACCGTAACTCTAGGCAAGCTTTCTGCAGTGAGCATTTTTAGGAATGCTTGTTTGAGCTCACTTCCATTAGTAAGTAATCACGACCAAATGGGTACGGTATTCAGATGCATCACAAATATCTCGGATCGGTACGCTGTGAACTTAAATAAACTACCTTAATCTACAGAATTAGGATCAGACTAGTACGTTGTTTCTTGCTTGATCCATTTACCTCCACTCCTGTGTCAATCCAATTCCCATCCTACGCACGACCTCGGGTATTACTGGAATAGGTGCTCCCAAAGAGTTTTGAACCAATGACCTGGTGAATAAATAGCGCTGCATCTTATTTACCATTGGACTAACACCTATTAGGTAATTCCACAGCCAAGTTTATCGTCGTAGAAAAGGCTTAAACCTTTTCTTGTTATCTTGTACATCAATTTATTTTACCCTATGTTGTACATACACTTCTACCTGGTGTTTGGTCCGTAGCTCCGTGCCATATCTCGAATTGGAGCTTGAGGTCTGCACATCTCTTTCTGATCGATCTGCTGCAGCCATGGTAGTTTTAGGCTTATCAGTTTCTGGTAGTATATCTTGCCTTTGCAAGATCATTTGAAGGCTTAAAGAGAATTGAGGAGGTACTTTTTTGAGGTTTTGAGAATTACAAGCAAGCAAAGATTTGGAGAATCTCGTTCTGCAGAACACCAACATACACTATAACTCTACAAGGCAAAAGCACGAGCACAAAATGTATCATCAGGCCTTTTTTTGTTGAGACAATCCCTCTTTTGTAATCAAGGCTCACCGGTGCCAGAATGCCAAGTGGAGTAAGTAAAGTTTTGTTCATTTTTTTTATTGTCGTGGACAGTTGGGTTGCATCAATAAAAAATACTATAGGTGACATGTATGTGTACAATCTATTGCAAAATAAGGACAACAAGTGGAAGAAGAAACTATATGGGATACCTTGTGGTGGAGGGAGTTAGATGATACTTAATTTATTTGCGGATATGATAGAACTATGAGAGAAACCTCGAGAGAAGGGTCTCCTAATCATCTTTCATCATTACCTTCTAAACAAAAGTGTCTACAATCTTGATACTCAATTTAATTTTCTAGAAGAACCTGATCTGAGTTTAAAGAGTTACAAATATATGATGAAATCTCTTCTATTTTTCATGACCGATGAATATATCGAATACTACGTAGGATAAGGCAGAGATGCATTTATGGCACCTCTTAATTTGAGTAACCAATGATGCTACGCACTAAAGCTGTAAAGCATTGTGACATGGTGTCCTGTCGAAATTAAGAGCCATGGACCCAATTTAGAATGTACGAGTAACTCCTATTCAATTCAATTTCATAAGAAGTAATAACACAGAAGTCATATGGTTTCGCAGTATTTAGTCACCTGCCAAAACGAGAAAACAAATACTGCTGTGTTTTGGTTTAAATTGGTAACGTAACCCTTCTTGAAATCATTGCATTTTGCATCCTTAAATGTATATATACCGGTTAATTAACACTCAAGGGTATATAGTGAAAAAACAAATATCTGTGTTAATTAAATTAGAACAAGGGTGACAAGTCTGACAACTGACTGGCATATGTGTAGCAGAGGTGAATGATAGATATTAATCTTCCGAGATGCCGAGATGGAGAGAGTGAATTAAGTTTAAATCAAATTGGAACTGAGTGATTATTTAATTTAATTCCGTCGAAATCACCCGTTCACAAATCACATCAAGCAACCAATTAAGCTCAGAAGCTCAACTTGTATTGATACCGTACCCCATGCAGTTAATAAATTAACATCTACTACTACCTAACATTTGGACGTACGTGTATTATAACATTAAATTGATCAGCTTTTCATTGTTAAGATTATTACACCGTGACTAGCGTGAAGTACATGATAAATTGTTTTCATAAAGCTCAGTTAGAAAGTCTAAACTTAGTATCCGAACGTACACGAGACAGTACTGTACTGAGAAAGAGCTGATGGGCAAAAGAGGGGAGAGAATGGAGGAGGGGATGCTAGTGATGAAAGGAGAAGGAAGTGAGAAAGTGGAAAAGGGGTTGAGGGAGAAATGGAAAGTGGTCGGATATGAGGTTAAAAAGGTGATTCTGCTTGCTGGTCCAATGGTGGCTGTGGCTATGGGGCAGTTCCTCTTGCAAGTCATTAGTACAATGATGGTTGGTCATCTTGGAGAGCTTTATCTCTCTAGCACAGCCATTGCTATTTCTCTTTGCAATGTCACCGGCTACAGCCTCCTGGTAAACCTTTATTTATTTTTTATTCTGCGTTTCTGATAGATTACCACTCATTAATTAACTGATGAAGAATCATGAATGTTGGTCAAATTTGTTGTTAATTCATTAAATGTTATCTTTGACGATCAGAACTGTTTCATTTGAGCCACTTTGGTTGAGCTCCTTATATTTCAGGTTTAGGTTGTATCTTATTTACAGTTCAGTTGAGTTTCTTTCAATTTAATTCAGTTCGATTTTAATTATAATTTTAACTGTTTTCCGATTGAGCTCAGTTCTAATTTACATTGTTACAGACATACAAAACACACCCTTTTTATAATTTAGTGTCTAACACTATGACTAGGCTCGATTGGGTTGACAACTACACAATTCAGCTCATCATAGTTATCTTTCATGTGAAACAGTTTAACAAGTAGCTACAAGATCAGGAAGAAAATTTCATGACAGCATGATAGTAGAATTTTTTTTTACATGTCTAGTAAGTTTATTATTAGTCTCCGTTTTAGTGTGGTGAAAAGGAGAAAATTTATATTAGACGTTAAATTAGTTGCCAAGATAAAATCACACGAATATTGACTCACTGAATAGTTGATTCTGGTAACAGATGGGTATGGCAAGTGCCTTGGAGACCCTATGTGGTCAAGCATTTGGTGCACAACAATACCGAAAAGTGGGAACCAAAACTTACACTGGAATGTTCTGTCTTTTGATAGTTTGCGTTCCCATTTCTATTCTCTGGATTTACATGGGAAAAGTCCTTGTCTTCATTGGCCAAGACCCTTTCATTTCGTATGAAGCAGGCAGATTCTCAAGATACCTCTTGCCTGGCCTCTTGGCTCAGGCATTTCTTCAACCCCTTGTTCGGTACTTCCAGTCACAAAGCCTGGTTATGCCTCTGGTTATTAGCTCCGCTCTCACCATTTGCCTCCATATACCACTCTGCTGGGCAATGGTTTTCAAGTCCGGGCTACAGAACATTGGAGCTGCTTTGGCAATGGGCATATCTATGTGGTTTAACTTAATTTTCTTAGCTACGTATATGACATACTCCTCCAAATGTGCAAGGACTCGCTCTCCACTCTCGATGGAAATCTTTGGTGGCATCGTGGAGTTTTTCCGCTTTGCTATCCCATCTGCTGTAATGATATGGTAAGGTCTCTCCTGCTAAAATGATTTCAGTAAGGTGTTTAATGCCCTCTATATATATTCGCTTGAAATTGAACTTTGTCCATCTGGATGGTTGTAGCTTAGAGTGGTGGTCATTCGAGCTGCTGGTGTTATTGTCAGGGATTCTACCACATCCTGAGCTTGAAACTTCTGTTCTCTCCATATGGTAATGATCTCCCAATGTGTTTAAAATTATAAATTGTGGAATATCAACTATGCAAAAGGGAAACAGGAGAAGAAAATCAAAGTTGATACTGATGGCAGTAATCTCGTTTTCTTGGAACAGCTTGACGACTATTACAACACTATACACCATACCTTATGGAATGGGAGCTGCTGCAAGGTTAGTTTCAGGTCACAGTTTCTGTAATAATATTCGGAAATGGTATCTTGCCTAGTTTTAACTGAAATTCGGATCATTTCTTTTTTAACCTTCTGCAATCTGGTATGAAAAACAGCACAAGAATCTCCAATGAAATCGGTGCAGGAAATCCAGAGGGGGCTCGTATAGCAGTGTATGGAGTGTTATTGATTGGAGTAATAAACGCCCTTGTGATCAGTTCCCTCATTTTTAGCACACGCAAAGTATTTGGATACATTTTCAGCAGCGACAAAGATGTCATAGATTATGTTACCGAAATAGCACCTTTGATTTGTGGCAATACTATGATAGACAGCATACAAGCTGTTCTTTCAGGTACTCAAGCCACTGTTCTTGGTTGGTTATTGTTAAGATATATTAGGGACTTTGTCCCACATTGATCAAATGACAAAGCCTTGAGTTGTATATAGCCTAGGAAGCCCCCCCACCTATCACCAATTGGTTTTAGGTTGGAACCTCTCTAGTGTTGTGAACACCTCTTGACCCACTAAACACACACAAATTAACATGGTATCAGAGCGGGTCCCTCTTGGGCCCTTTCCCCGAGACATGTAGTCCACTCGAATGGTCCCATACGTAAGACCCGCAGAGGCAGAGAGGCATTCGAGTGCGGGGGAGTGTTGTGAATGTCCTCCCACATTGAAGAGGGAGGACCTTCCTTGGTAATAAGAGAGTATAATATGTGTGTGTATGTTGTGGTGACAAAATGTCCCACATTGGTTGTGTGAAAGAGTTAGAGGTGTTTATAAGTGTAGTGAGCCCTCCACCCATTGCCAATTGGTTTTGGGTTGGATCTCACAAGCTTGTATCACATCTCTGTGGTTCGAGTTTAACATGGTATTAGAACGGGTCTTGGGCCTGTGCATTTCCCCTAGCCCACACAGTCCAGTAAAAGGCAACAGATCCCAGTAAGAGGCATTTCAGTGAGGCGGGGCACATTCAGTATAATTTTCCCCAGTTGAGCCCACGCGCGTGCGACGCCCAAAGAGGTATGTCCACGCTTCAGGATTAAAGTGGTCGGTCCATAGTGGCCCTTTGCGTGAGGCGGGGTGTTAAGATATATTAGGGACTTTGTCCCACATTGATCAAATGACAAAGCCTTGAGTTGTATATAGCTTAGGGAGCCCCTCCACCTATCACCAATTGGTTTTAGGTTGGAACCTCTCTAGTGTTGTGAACATCTCTTGACCCACTAAACACACACATTAACAGTTATTTAATAAATTAGAGTAATCTTGCTATTCATATTTAAGATTATATTTGTGCAACCTAGGTGTTACTAGAGGATGTGGCTGGCAACACATAGGTGCTTTCGTGAATCTTGGGGCTTACTATCTGGTGGGAATTCCAGTTGGAGTGATGTTGGGCTTCTTGCTGCAAATGCGAGGAAAGGGTCTCTGGATTGGCATCCTATGTGGTGCAGCTGTGCAGACCATCCTCTACTCGTTCATAACGTGGTCTATAAATTGGGAAAAGATGGTTAGTTTTCTCTGCAAATGTTTCTAAGTCTCTTTTGAACTCTTCATATAAGGTTACATTGACACAGCTCCTAGTTTGATATTTCATATTTGGTCTACTCATACTACCATTCAGATGTCACATAGTTTTATGCCAATTTAAGATGTTTTAGCTTTTGAATCAGGAGACCATGTACAGTTCCCTGAATATTTCCTCTACTGAATTATTTTGTCTGCATTTTTATTTTCCTCCCAGGCAAGAGAGGCAAGGCTAAGACTGTTTGATCAAGCAAGTTCTGAAGATGCTAACGAAACCGATGAAAATGAGCAGAGGCTATTGGCAACTTGATTTTTTCAGCTGGATAGGTTTCCTGACAAAATAGTCCAGGGCCAGAGAGCCTCCAGGCTGAACAAGTGGTATGGAAGTGAAACATAAGATATACAGTCCAACTGCTGCAAAATTGCTGAAATTAGTTGACTAAGCAGCTAGTTAGCACAGCCGCACAGGTCCAACTGATAGAGTCAGAAAAGAACAAGCGCATCATTTTTCGCTTTTTCTTTGTTCTACTGAGGTCAATCGCCTTATACTTTGATCTGATACTACGTGGTAGCCGTGTATTGGCCATTTTTGATAAAATGTTGTGTCATATAGATATAGCAACTCGGTTTGTTTGGAATTTGAAGAATGCTTTTGGTCACATACAGTAGCTAAATTAAGAATCTAATTCTTAGGTACACCACATGTACACGTACCTCGGGTGTTTTTTACAAAGCATTACAACATAAACCATCAATAACCTTTTTTTTTGATCATCAAAAGAGGGACTTCCTTTTTGGGCGTGGCTAAAGGGCATCTCCTAACGCACGACATCGGGTATTTCTGAAATTAATTTTTAGTAGGTGCTCCCCAAGAGGTTTGAACCCAACACCTAGTGAACAAGTTATTTACCGGTGGGCTATCAGTCACTTTTTTAATGTCATTAGTCAGCCCATTTATTATTAGTTATTGTAGACACCAAAATTTTGATACTTATTTTCTTAATATAAAATACATAAAAAAGAGTAAAATCCCAAAAATCCCAAAAAATACTAACCTTAGTGTATATATTAACCCCAGTGTTAATATTATAGGTATTAATTTTTATTATTAATATTTACTAATTTTATTAAACAAAACCAAAACAAAAAATTAAAAAATGAAAACAAAACAAACAATAACCAAACTAACCAAATGCCTAAGCCCAAGCCTTCTCCCCGTTCGGCCCAAATCTCGCGTCCATCTTCCTCCAGCCCAGGCCAGCGACAGCACCAGGACAATTAATATTTTCGACAGCAAGATCTCAAGGACTGAGCTTGGCTCAGCGGATAAGGCGTCATTTTGGACCCGGGGGTCACGAGTTCGAATCCGAGCGAGGACGGACGCGAGGAGCAGCACGCGGAAATGAAATTTCTTTCCGTTTTCCTTTTTTCTTTTCCTTTCATTTTTCAAAATTAGATATTTATCCCATTTTTGCCAACTTGTGACAACTCATTGCCAACCCACACAATTCTAGATCCTTCCCTTGCAT
>ONZK01002313.1:50669-60806 GCA_900322385.1 Pharnaceum exiguum | reverse complement strand
AAGGGGAAAAGGTGGGGCCTTCGGGACCTTTACCGTATAACTAACTTGAAAACTCCAAGGTTTGGGGCGGGATAATGCTTGAGAAAGATAACCGTAGTCTTGAAAATTCTCCTTGTTTAGTGCTCAATTGCTAATGCTAAGGTGTTTGATTGCTTTGAAGGAGTAGATTTTAGACTTAGGTTGAAGTTTGATTAGTTGAGTGTAAATTTCTACATAGTAATATTATGATTGTGTGTTGTTGAAATGAGTGAAATGAGGGGGGTATTTATAGGAGGGGAAATGAGAAATGGCCGGATTAGGGTAAATATTGGGAAGATTGTACAAAGATCCGAGCCAAAAATAAACTTTGTACGTGAAAAGCTTCTGGGCGCAACCGCCCAAGCCTGGCGCTAGACGCCTGAACTGGCTTCTGAAAAAGTGACTCTGGCTCTTTACAGAATCATGCTTCTGTTTTGGTGTTTACACTGCCTAACTTCTGGCGCTACACGTCGGGTTCTGGTGCCAGGCGCCAGAAGTGGATTTCGACAGGGTTTTATTTTCCTTTTTCTGTTTATACGGAATATTGCTAAATGTATTTTAGGCAATTAATAAACTCGTATTAGGCTCTAAATATTCCGGAAATATGAAGAAAAGAAGAGTTTTCTTTTTCGCCAAGCAACATTTAATTAAATTAATAAATACATAGTTAAATACATATTTAAAAATTTAAATATTAAAAGGGGAAAAGCTTGGTGGATTGGGCTTATTTTGTGGGCTGATTTGAATAAAGCTAATTAATTAATAATTAGGCCATTGGGCTAGTACTAATTAATCGGAACGGGTTATGCTATTATTAATGGTCCAAGTGGCAATTAATAATTGATCGGGTTTAGAAATCGACTTCAATTATTTCTCAAGCACCGGTGCACCCATTTTAATGGATTTTCAAGCTAACCGAATGATATAAGGTTGGGGAATTTCGTCATTAGGAATGGCAATACCCCGTACAAAATACGGTATCTACAGGAGCCCCTCTTTAGCCGAGGCCGAGACCAGGGCGAAGGGTAAAGTATTGCCATTGTTTCCGAGTCGGGACATGCAATACATATGCAACATTATAATCGTGCAAGTTAGCATAGTGTATATAGCTCGGCGTCGATTGCTAAGAATGTTGTAAGTACCTGTCTTAAGGCATAAAAGACAAGACATGCGAAAGCAAAAGCACAATAGTATATAAATGCAAAGGGGGTTAGGAAAAGAACATTGCAAAATGGACTTAATTCCTAATTGCTAATTTTGTTTGTTTGCTAAATGTTCAAATCCAAGGAGCTCTTCTCACAAGTGAACATGATTACTAGAAGTTGCTTATTTGCTTAAGTGTTCGTCAAACACTAATTGCTAAAGTCAAGGAAAAAATGCATTTCATTCCCAAGACTGCTAAATTCATAAGGGAGGCATCACACATATGAAGAATGACTTCTACTATTGTAACAAAGTCATTATTTGCTTAAGCCAAGTATAAGGCTGCTATTCCGCATGTGGTCACGATCCACAAGGGAGTTCCTAAACAAGATGAACTTGCTTTCGGGGTTTGTTCAATATAGAATGCTTTTCTATATGAAATAATATCTTTCCCATCGCTTCAATGGAATAGACATTGTCTAGTGTACCTAGGGGTGAAAAGGCTAGCTCGCCTTAGTTGTGCAATTTGCGGGTTTTGTGCTCAATCTAGAATATTCTTAGGCTTACTTGCCTTAGAATATGCTTTGACTATTTCAAAGTGTGCAATTATAATTAAGTGTAATATTCCCGGTGCTAAAATAATCAGGCGGGAATTTTTGTGATTTTTGCACATGAATATTAAATTTGATATCGAAAAATCGTTTAATTTGAAAACGTACCCTGATATAACGGTACTTACCGCGATTTGCTTTGTTGATGCGCGCCAAAGAGCCCTCGGTTTAAATTAAACCGGGTTTGACGAATTAAAATAATCCATCTTTGGTTCAGGCGTATGACTCCGGTTTCTGGCGCTAGCCGCCGGTTCCTGGCGCAAACCGCCGGTCTTAAGATCGAGTATATCTTCGTAAAAATCAGGAGAGAGAATGCATTTGGGTATTTTTTCTCTTCTTCCTCTTTCGGCCGTCGCTCTCCCCTTCTCCATCTCCATTGCTTTTGCTCATTTCTCTTGATAGGATCATCAACAACTCAAGTTCTTCATACCTCCATCATCATACAATGTAAGTAATCTTCTTCCTTGCTTTCTTGGTTATTATTTCCCATGCTTTGCTCTTGGATATGTTTTACTTGTTCTATGTGAGGTTTTTGAATTTGTGGGATGATTTGTTGCACTTTGTGGTGGTAATATGATGGAATATGATGTGTTTAGTAATGGGTATGTTGGGTTTCGATCCACATTGCTTGAATGTAGATGATTTGATGAGAATTGCTTAGAACCCTAATGTGGAAAATTGGGGATTTTTGATTATAGATGTGGTTTTGTGGAATTGAAGTATAGGAGATGATATTTGGCTAAAATGTTTCTTGAAGTTGGTTTTGTTTTTGTAGAAGTGTGAGTTATTGTGAGAAATTGAGAACTTGGAGAAGTGATGAACAATTTTGGGTTCTAAGCTTTATTGTGGTCATTTAGCAATTTGTTTAGAATTTTGAACTAGGCGATGCGTAGTTTTGATCTTGTGTATGTTAAGTGATAGGAGTTCTCGTCGTGGTGAAGCTAGTTCTTCCTCTTCCCGGGGCAAGGACAAATGGAAGAGGGTTCGTACTCATGAGTTTGAGGATGAGGAGGAGGAGGCCGTCTTCATGTCCGCAGAACAAGATCATGCGGAGGAGGAACAATAATCCTCTAGCGATGAGGAGGGGCGTAACGTGGCGAGACGATGTAAAAGAATAGGACGTAACCTCACTTTCGTGCAAGCCATGGATGTGGTAGTTAAGAAGGGGAGATAAGGAATGTCTAGATTACCCATTGACCGTCATGGTGTTCGTTCTTTCAAATTCCCTTCCGTGCAAAGTGACATCTTAATCTTTAGGAGCGAAATTCATTTGTCCTCAGCGCCCATGCGTAGAGCGGTAATTTTTGCTTCATCTTCCTTATGCTTTCCTCTTTATGGTTTCTTTACTAACATCTTTGACCTGTTGTAGAGTGGATCAGAGATGCGCTCTCATGGGTCGTATCAAGATCCGTCTTTCATTCTTGGGTTGGGTATCATGAAGCGTTCCGCCGTGGCGTGGATTATGAAGTGTTTGTTTGGTCCTTTAATCGAGGCTTTGAACAAGGGCTACAATGATAAGGTTTTATTGCGGGGTTTACTGGAAAGGTTTTGGGATACAACCAACACCTTCCACATGCCATGGGGTGAGATGGCTATTACTCCTGCTGATTTTGCTGCTATTACGGGCCTTCCATTCACGGGCCAGCAAATTTCTCTATATGATAATCATGATCCGGCTTGGTTGGAGGACATGTTTGGTCCTACTGTGACCTCTCCTGCGTTTCTTTCATCCCAGCGAAGTGCTGGCGTGGCTCTATACTCGCGCTTTGCAAATGTGTTGTCATTGAGGGAAGCGCTAAAAGGGACTAGCAAAGAACAACAAATTAGGATGTTCTTGGTGTACTTTCTTTCGGCCACCATTTTTCCAGATAAAGCCAGTAGGATGCATTTTCACTAGGTTGCGGTTTTGGCTGATTTGGATCCATTGGATTCTTGGAATTGGGGAGAGCCTGCTATGGCTACCTTGTAGCTCTCTTTGAGATCCGGGGTTCGGCCACCTGTAAGCCAGTCCAAGAAGGCTAATCCTCAATTTGGCGATGCTACTTTGACGGGTTTGACCAGAGCTGTAGAGGTATGATCTTTGATGTAATAACTCTTATTTGTCCTGTGTTTGCCGCACTCATATTTTCGGGTAAATTTTGCAGATTTGGTTTCACCATGTTTTTCCCGGTCTTAGCCCTGAGTGTACAGAGCCTTTGAGTATTCAGACTTTATCAATGTGGCGACGTCGGGGTAGTCAACGTGTTTATCAGGATTTGCAAGAGTTTCGCATGGCCTTGGATGGTCGAGGCGAGAGGGAGGTAATGATCATTTCTTATCTTGTGAGTTCTTTGGTTTATTATCACGTTGTTCTGACATATCTCTTCATGCATAGGTGGTGTATAATCCCTGGGGCGATCTGAATTCTTTGCCTCTGATGGAAAATGCCCATGCCTTTGGTGCTATTACATGAGTGCTTGTTAGCCCTTTCGGCTTTGTCTGGTGGTTAGGCGAGAGACCATGGAGGCAAACTCTTCATGATGAAGGCTACTACAATCTCGTTGATCCTCCGGGGTCCATGTTCTACTTGCATGGTATACCCGAGGTTGCCATTTCGGTGCTTAAAGGAGGTATACCCAGCCAAAATCGCTTGGCGCTCGTAGATGAAGGTGCTTATCGTCAATTCCTGGGTCGACTGCGCGGAGCATTGTAGGTAGGGATATGCTTACTTTTGCTCTTGTCTTGACGATTTTCATGTTACTAATCGTCTTCTTTGTCAGATTCTGCCTCGTGATAGACATGTGATTCAACCTCAAATGCCTAACTTTCGAGTCGAGCTTGGCCCTAACTTGTATCAAGAAATCCCGGAAGCCAATGATGATGAGCGTGAAGGCTTGCCCTTTCCCGAGCATTTTCAAGCGGTGAGAACTCTAAATTTCATGCCACTATGCTTCCATTCCTATTCGCGTCCTTAATTTTTTTGACGTGTATGCTTCATAGATGAACTTGGAAAACTCCAAGCGCTCCTTCAAGCTCATTGGGTCTTTGAAGAAATTGGTGAAAGGTCTTCACTCTTCCGGCCGTTTTAGCTCTTCTACCGCACCAAGGGTAAGTAGTGATGGATGGGATGATTAATGATTAGGTACTTTTATGTGAATGTTTGGCGGATGTTGGGTATACAAGCATTTGGATAGGCTCTTTTGGGATTTTGTGATGACCGCATAGTGGGGAAGTGCCGGCAAAATTTTTAGCTTTTCCTGTTGCCTTTTGTAGGGCAATGTACCACAATATCCTCCGCCTTCCGGAGCTCCTGATGCCTCTCAAGCGGGTGGGCCGTATGCGCATTTACAAATGGCTCCGTCTCGTCCGGGAAATTATAGGCTTGATCCACTACACGGATGGCAACCTATGGCCGCTAGCCGCCATTCGGTGGATATGAGGACGTCCCAAGCTGTGCCAAATGTGGATGTTTCTCGCATGTCCTTTGATTCGGATCCTAGGAACTTTCCTCTCTCGGGTTATCATAGGATGGAGGACATGTAGCCCCCAGTTTGCGTATGCTTTGATTCGACTTCTCTCATTGACACATTCCTGTGATGATATTTGTTTCTATCTTATTTTATTACAATTTAAACTTCCTAATGATCATCCCCTAGACAAGGGTTGCTAAATGGTGACGTAAATGATGAAAAACACTCTTATTTTTTAGAAAACGCGACCAAACACTAGTATTTACGTTTGCAAAATATGTAATGATATTTCAAAACATAATATTCCTCAATGTTATTTCCACACGTAAAATAAAGGATGTTAGGAAAGAGTTGAAACGATTATCCCTTGTTTAAGAAATTGGATGCCATCATACAGATTGCTTCATTTCTGGCGCATACCGCCTGTCTCTGGCGCCGACCGCCGATATCTTGTGCGCTGTACTTTTGTTCAAATAAGGAAATCTTGAGTATGGAAATCGTTCTCATATATTAGTATCCATGCACACCGTTGTTGGACTCAAACAAAACTTGTTCTTTGATGGAGCCTTTACTTGAGTGGATTCCTTCTCTTAGCTATGAAGAACTTTCTATGCTTCATTCTCCTTACTTGAATCTCTCTAAGCAATTAACCTTGTTTGCTTTTGACTGGAATTTTCTCAAAGCCGCTATTTCCTTATGGGATCCTCGTATCATTGCTTTCAAGTTCGATATTTGCAAGGCTTACCCTTCGGTAGAAAAATTTGAAGCAATATTGGATTCAAGTTTTCTCCTATCAAGGCCAATCATCATACCGACTTTTCTCGAATCCTGGGGTCCACCGAAGAGGATATCAAAGATGTTATCGCCAATGGTCAAGTAGATGTATGGAAAATTGTTAACAAGTTTCCTCCTTGTCCCGATGATCCCGTGAAGTCTAATCTTAGAGTCGAGGCGTTCCTTTTTTGCATGATGTGTCAATATTTCCTGGCGCACGATTTTGGTGATGATGATGAAGTAGAAGTAGCTTGTCAAATATTGTCGAAATATGGCCTTTTATATTATGTGCTAGAGCGAACTCTTCTTGGCTTGAGCAGGTTGAGACTTAACCCCCAAGGTGTTTTCTTGGGAAGCCCGTTTCTCTTGCAGGTGATTTTTGTTCGAAGTCCTTTGTTGCTTTCTTCTTTGTTTGACACATGAAATAATGTTGCTTTGTTCTTCTTTGCAGGTTTGGCTTGTGAAGCATCTCGGATTAGCCTCTTCTTTCCATGAAGCCGTGTTGTATTTTCGAAATCATCCCTGTCTGAGCTATGTTGAATGGAAGAAATACATGGATTCTCTTTACTGGTGCCGGAAGAATAATGAATTCAGGAGCTCGTCTTAATTTAGTTTTAGTTATATCTCTCGTTCTCTCTTTTTGCCTTAGCGCCCTTTTACGGGTTTTCACTTAGCCTCTCTTTTATTTATTGTCCTTATTGTTGCCTAAATACATTGGTTTAGCGGACTTTATATCTCGTTCTCTCTTTTTGCCTAAGTGCCCTTTTACGGGTTTTCACTTAGCCCCTCAAATAAAGCAATAAATGTAGCGATATCAATGATAATAATAATACAAATGAATGATGATGTTTGCATTATATGAAATTTTGCAAAAATTCACCAGTATTTTTGGGAGTATTATTTTGTTGCAATCGGGCCTTTTGCAAAGGTTGCCTACATATCCTTTTCGGGAATCAGATTGCCTGCAGTGCAATTTGCCAATGGGATTTTTCTAGAGGAGTCAGTGGGTCTGGATTTTTGCGGAGCCAAGTGGGTCCGTTTTTTTTTCGGGAAAATAAGACGAAAATACAATGTCTTATAAAGCCAATGGGTTTATGTATGTCTCGAACTTAGTTTGTCACTTCCATTCGTCATTCTTTTGGCGCATTGTGTGGCGATGTGCTTTAATCAAATCGTCTGCCATAATGTAGTTGTGGTCTATGAGCCAATCGATATTTTCCCTGAGCTTAGGGCATCCGCAGGTCGCATGTCCTATGCATTGATGATATTTGCAATATTCTCCGGATGTGCGATAGGTAGAGGGATCATATGGTGGAGGAGGTAGAGGTTCCATGATATTGTGCTCGCGCAATAGCTCTAAAGCTTCTTCGGTGCAGATGAGGACTTTCCATGTTTTCTCCTCTCTATGTGGGTTTTTGACAAGGTCTTTGATGGAAATTTGACCTGCTCCCACGAGTCTTCTAATCTTCACTTTGAGTCGTATGCAATGGCTAGTGGGATGGCCATAATTCCTATGGAAGTAGCAAAAATTATTGACATGAATGGGATATGGTTCGGGATCTACATCACGATTCCACTTTGGCGGCGTAAGTGGTGATAATAGCCTCTTGTATTGTAGCTTGAACAACGTCTCTTCCCAATTGATGTCATCTATTAATGGCAATGTGTAATTCTTTTGCCGTGCCGCGGTCATCATTTCTTTGGCCTCATCTAGCATCGAAGAGAATTGCCTACTATGACTTGTAATTTTTCCAGGGCCGTATCTTCCGGAAAGTAGGGCTCGAGAGTCGCTATGATTTCTACTTGGAAACCAGTGATGTCTTCGTCTTCTTCCGTATGTTCTATCTAAAGCACTCGCTCTTTTGGCAAAATCACATGCATGGGACTAGCACTCACGGTCCTTACACAATCTTCATGAATGAACTTGAGCTTTTGATGGATAGATGACGGGACATCATTCATGTCATGTAACCATGGACGACCTAGGATGAAGTTGTAGTTGGCATTAATCTCCATTACATGAAATATCGTTCTCTTTTCCACTTCTATTATTTTCACATCGAGAGTCAAAGTGCCCAATGACTTCTTGGTAGAATTGTCGTATGCTTTTAGCCTTTGTGTGGATCGCGCCAAGTCTTTCAATCCATAGCCTAATGTACTTCCCATTTTGAGAGGGCATACATTAACCCCGGATCCATTATCGATCAACGTCAAGGGAATGAACTTATTTGTGCATTCTACCGTAAGGTATAACGGTTTATTGTGGCACGGACCTTTCGGTGGGAGGTCATCATCACTGAAAGTGATCACGGGCTTTGATCCATTTGGCATGAGATGATTTACAACCTGCTCGTGGGTGCTTTCGGTGGATACGTTCATCTTGGTTAGAGCATTAACCACGGCATTGCGGTGAACAAAAGAGGAGGATAATAGTTGCCATATGTTGATGTCGGCCCGAGTTCTTCTTAGTTGTTTAAGGATAATATCATTATCCTCTCCTAGTCTTTCAGCTTTGGTGAGTGGCGGCGGAGTTGTAGTAGTGGTGGCCGGGGGTTGATACACTCTCCCGGATCTTGTCAAGTGGTCGACTTCTTCTTCATCACTCCAAGGGTTATTCCAAGGATTAGGCTTCATTATGCTTCTTGTATTCTCCGTGACGGGAAACATATGGTATAAGTCTTCGGTGGCGATGCTATCAGGAAGACGATTGTACCATTCTTCAGCTTGGGCTTCAAAAGTACTAGGGAAAAGGTATGCATAAAGGCTTTCGTAAACTCCACTTAGCGCCACATTCGTAGCAAATTTGTTAATGTGACTTAACGAGTTTCTTTTCCCGCGGTACTTCGGAAGATCGGACATTCGGAAATTGGTGGGTAACTGTTCTGCAATAGCTACCTTACGAAATTTCTTGTGGAGATATCCTTTGGATGGATGGCTATCTCGAACAATAACATCCATTTCAGCGAACTGTTGCTTCAATGTTTGCATCTCTTCACTCATAGGAGGTGGTACTTCACTCATGCTCTTGTCAAGCTGCTCGGCCATTGCCGCCAATCTTTCGTTCACTTCTTTCATGAAATTCTTCATTGCGGGATCTTGCTCGTCCATGATGACATGTGTTTCTGTAGTTGATGAATATAACGGAGTTTTCTCTGGCGGTGAACTTGGTGAAGTAGGTTCCGGTGTTGCCGAAAAATCGATCGTACGAATGAGCCTGGAATTAGGAGTCGGTCTTCCCCAACGCGGGTCTTGTTCCGAATTCTTGCCTATCCTGTTACATGGGAAATGAACATGAGGATTTTGAAAAAAAGCGTGTTTAGTGCTAACATTTTTTTATTTTGAAAGTGTTTTGAAAACATTTCATATGAAGACGTTTTAGGCCTATGACTTACACATCTCTGGTTTTGAACTAAGTTTTATGACATGTAAGACAACAAATGGGCAGCATGACGCATGGTGTTTAACACAACGAGGGAAATGGGGAATGACTCTTTTACGTTGTGGGGAAAGGGATAGGCATGCTAAGGACCACCATAGGGGAAATTTGACACGACAACCAAATAAATGACTCGACACGGCGAGGGATGACTCACGACGCGGGGAGACGGTTCGACGCGCGGCGCGGGGAGGGTGGACGACCCGACTCGACATTTTGGCATGACTTTGACGCATATTGACTAAATTTATGATTTTGGCATGCTATTTTTGAAAATAAAAAGACTACCTATTGTCATGCAATTTGGGTGGACTTTGACAAGGGAGACACGACATGTACAAAGGGGAGTGACTCGACATAGGTTTTGACACATTTGGGATGATCATGACACTTTATTACAAGTTAATTAGGCATATAGAGGTGATTTTGACAAAGAAACACAAGAGGTTAGCACAAATAATAAGCATGTACACTCGTCAAGCATGCGGATGCAACAAATGCGGTCGACACATCTAAAGGCTTATTGCTAAGTTTGCTATAGGTTGGTTTATGTAGGCCAAGGCTTAGAAGGTTCCCGTGATCGAACTCATTTCGTCACCCGTATGTCCCGGTGCGACTAGTAAGAGTTAGTTGGTTCCTTTGCCAATGGGAAGGAAGCATACACGAGTGATGTGCATAGTCTCAAATCGGCGATTAGTGAAGCCAA
>ONZK01002313.1:8152-24337 GCA_900322385.1 Pharnaceum exiguum | reverse complement strand
ATTTTCCTATTTAAAAATAATTGGTGGCGACTCTGTTCATTAGCATCCACATTCCAACACCCAACGGGTAGGGAAACGGGTTTTACTGAAGATGGAACATCCTAGCAGGGAAACGAGGGTGATTCCTCTCCCGAAAGGATTCCTAGGGCCCATGTACCTACAGTTATGTGATTTATTTATTTGATCTATTTGTTACATGCTTGACCCATACATACGGTAAGTTTGTGCTAATTGTTTAGGGTTAAACTCATGTAAATTACTTGACAACTGATAATTGTATTTATTTTTCTTTTATTTTCCACCCTGTTGTGGACTGTGATGATCCAGGTGGTTTGAGGAAGCAGCTACTTTTTTCCAGGTTGTGTTGAACGAGGACGACTAGGGGAGGCTGAGACGGGTGGTGGAGAGTGGGGAAATTTTGGTTTGATAACGATGGTTGGTGTAGTGGTTTGAGTAGGGGCAAACGTAAGGTTGTGAAATGTGATGGGGCTTTGCTCTGTAGTCTGTACAGATGGCCAGATGGGTGAGGGGAGACAGTGGTGGAGCCAGAAATCAGAATAAGGTGGTGCAAATAAAAACTTATTTATACATAATCGTGATTTTTTTCTAATGGGGGCGAAAAATACCATTCATTTTTGTGTATGTCAAAATAAGCACAAAATTTATTATTGTTATTGATTAAGATGGAAAATAAAAGCTGGGAATAAAGAAAGAACTATAACATAAAATAAATAATGTGACAATGAAAAGAACTAAACCATTCAAGTTCTAAAAAAACCGACTAAATGAACACCAACGCGCGCCTAAGAAGCAAAATTGACAAAAAGTACTCCGCATGAATCGATCCCCCGACCTGGGACATAGTGCGGACCATCTTTGCCACTCAGATGAAAGGCTATTTGTGATATTAGGTAGTGCAAATACAAGAAATACCTGTACTTGAGTCTGTTTTTGTCTGACTTTTACATACTCGGTGTTCAAGTCATGTGGTGCAACTGCACTACCCCATTACACACTGGATCCGCCTCTGAGGAGAGAGATGTGAGGGGTGATAATTAAGGGCGAAGGGTAGTTTTGACCACACACTATTCTAATTTAGAAGATCCACACAATAATAAATGAAATATAGTTATTATTCTGTGCAGCTATGCACAGAATAGAAAAACCGAACTTAAAAACAATATGCTGCTAAACCACACATCCTAATTTGCGCTAACAACCGTCAAATTTTGAAATACATTAGTTTGTGAGATCTCTTTGTTTTTGAACTTTGAAAAACATGGCAAAAATATCACATGTATTTTGGTGTTAATATGATGAAATCAAGAAAGAAGATTGTTACCGTGTGTATAATATTTGGTTTATATACTAACCAATTACTCTCTCTGATCTAAATTAAGTGTTATTTTAGCAAAAAAATATTTGATCCAAAATTAGTGTCTTTCTCACTTTTCAATGTGTACGTAATAGAAACATTTTTCCCAAATTTACCCTTATCAATTCGCAATATAATTGTTGCAATTGTATGAAGTTGGTCATACATTGGGAATAGTTGTTGAAATTAATAAGATTAAATCAACTTCATTAATATGTGTGCAGACACTTATTTTGAATCGAAAGGAGCATCAAAGACACTTATTTTGGATCGAAGGGAGTAGCAAAGATCAAGAAAATTGTTACCATAAATGCAAAGATTTGTTGATTTTGGAATGACCAAGAAAATTATGTTCGTTTTTTAAAATGTCAAAAGAGTAGTGATATTCGAAAATATTGTTTCATAATATAGTAATCAAGCTAATTTTCTTAACAATTATATTTTGAGGCTGGGCAATTTTCAATTTTGAAGAAGTTTGACTAAAATTTTAGGCAGTAAATTATCTACATGAGATCATAATAAGTGTATGATTATATTAGCGTTAATCTATTCCTAAAATTCCAATTTAACTATTATAAATATTTAGTAAAGAGAAAACCATTTCAACCTAAGCTATTTCCACCTAAGCTATCTATTTAAAAATAGAAGCATCATTAATTGGCCAATATGATTAATCCACATAATTATTATCCCTATTAAAAAGGGGCTAATTTTTTATTTCTCTCTCTAAGTTATTCTTTAATAGTTAGATATGTAAAGAAAGAATAAAATTTCGGAAATTGTTAAATAATTTAAAGAAATATTTAATAAAAGTAACGTATTTTCAACAGCAAACAAAAAATAAATTGGTTTTCTCACAAACATTTTCCCTAACATATTTCAATGAAAAATATTTGACTACTAGTACCAATAATATCATCTATTTGGGTCGTGGACCGTATTTGTTTCAAAATGATAATTAGGCTAGCTCACTTGGAACTATAGGATTAGATTTGCATTAATCTTCTTTTAAATTCTAGTTTAACTATTGGAATTTTTATAAAAGAGAAAACTTTTTTTCCTAGGATATTTTTTTCTTAATATAAAGACATCATAAGCCAATAATATTATTACCCATAATTTGTGTGAACCCGTTTAATATATGAGACTGGGTAGGAGGCGTCATTATTGTTTGTCCGAGGGGTCATTATTGTATAGTTGTATACTGAAGGGGTCATTATTGTTTACCCGAGTCGTCATTAATGCCCAATTTCATATATGAAACGGGGTTTCACAATTTTTTGTGTTTATATAATAGATAGATATTAATTTTTTAAAATCAAATTTCTTTTGGTGAAAATCATACAACCTCCGTCTCAATTTGTTGTTGGGGTATTCCTTTTTGGGATGTATCAATTTGTTCTTATAGGTCCAGTGCCTATAAAAGTTGAAAGAATTATCTCTGTCTTTCAGCTTTAGGTGATTATGGACTATAGCAAAATGGCTATGAAACCTTCCAATACTTCTTATTTTTGGTGAAGTTGTTGGAAGTGTCAATACTTCAATGCAGCAATTGGTCAATCTCGGAAACAACCTCTCTATTTTCTTAAACAGGGGTATGGTTGCGTACATCCTGACCCCGAGTACCCCCATTAAATGGGAATTTACCTTCGGTTGTTGTTGTTGTTGTTGTATCAATTTGTTCTTATGGTTTCTTTATTTGGTATGTTTTTTTTTTGGCAAAATGACGACTTTGCCCATGCTAGTTGATCCTAATTACTACCCTTCTATCTACTCTTTCCCACCATTTCTCACACACACAAGGGCACTATAGTAAATTACAAGCAAATGGTACACTACATAAAAACTTGTGCCAATCTCAAACCTAAAGAACAAATTGAGACGGAGGTTGTATTGGATTTTTTTTGACAACATAGGAGACGCAATATACACGGAGAAACAATTACTATTTGATAATTGTTATGGATTATAAAATCATCATTATAGATTTATTTTTTGGAAAAATTACTTTTTGGGTACCCGACCTATGACATATTCCCAAATTGGGCACCCACAGTTTGGGCCTTTACTTTTTGGGTGCCTGTACTATTGAACATGTACCATAATGGGTACCTGTACTATTGATACATGGGATTTTTGTAACAGAAATCGTTTAAATGAGACTTATATAAGTAATTTTAACTCATGTTGTTGTCAATGTTGTTTTCACCTTCCAGAAGTGATTAAAATAAAAAAGGAAATAATTTTTTTTTTCGCTGAAACCATCCCCATTACTAAAAAAATAATCCTATTTCATTCTTTTTACCCCAAAAACTAACGAAATTAATGTAAAAAATAACCCACACAGGTTAAAATTACTAATATAAATCTCATTTGAACGATTTCTGTTTCGAAAATCTCATGTGGTACCCATTATGTTACATGTCACAAAGTACAGGTACCCAAAAAGTAAAGGCCCAAACTGCGGGTGCCTAAATTGGGAATATGCCAATAGGTCGGGTATCCAAAAAGTAATTTTTCCTTCTTTTTTTTATATTATTTCTCATATTCACCTGTGGTGACTAATACCGTGCCCCACTGGAGACTAGCCAAAGAGATTTTCAATTTGCAAGAGTTGGGGTTCGAATTAATCCTGACCACTTGTTAGAACGAAGTGCTAAACTATTATGCCAATCCAACTTGTTTTAATTAATTAATTTAGGTTGTGAGGGTATGTTTGGCACGATAACTTGTTTAGTCATTGCTTACCATGCATTCACACATTGATCACATCATGCAACGACGAGCAACATGCCCCTTATTAAAATCTGCAAGTTATTCAGTCAGAGATTCAGATTGGGATACGAAAATGACACTGTTGAATTCAAAACTAAATCTATTCAATTCAGAGTAAAAAAGAAGCGCATATATCTTTTGAAACAGAAAATTCATTAACATCAGAAAGACGAGAGTTACACGGCCAATTAGGGGGAAGAAATGGAAGAGGGGCTACTGGTGGTGGAGGGAAGAGGTCATAAAGGGATTATGAAGAGATGGAAAGAGGTCGGAGAAGAGGTAAAAATGGTGAGTTTGCTTGCTGGACCAATGGTAGCTGTGGGCATGAGTCAATTCCTCTTGCAAGTCATATGTACGATGATGGTTGGTCATCTGGGAGAACTTTATCTATCTAGCACAGCTATTGGTTTATCTCTCTGCGGTGTAACCGGCTTTAGCGTCATGGTAAAATAATTTTCTTATATGTTTCCTCTCCATTTCTTTTTTTTTTTTGAAGAGATGTTTCCTCCAGTGCAATTAATTTGCTTAATTGCATTTGAAAATTCGATGGTGACCTTTTGGTAAGGCTTTAACTTCTAATTAAAGTTCAGGTATTGTCATAGTCAGCCAATTTTGCGCCTAGCTCCAGGTTCTCATTCTATTACGCTTAGTAGTTAGTAGGCCTTAGTTTACAAAAACTTTAAATTCAGGTCAAAATTGAGTTCTGATCATAGTAACCTTAGGCATTTGTAGAATGAAAGAAATCATACTTGTCGGTAAGAGGGGTTAGTATTATTAAGTAGTACTGAACAACTCATCAACATACGTGAGTCAGAATATATTACTGTGTAGTCTGTATGTAGGTAATTAATTACATTCCATGAAATTGTTTACAATTTTGTTCTATGCATTGGATTTGTGTGGTTAAGACGGCGCTTTAGAAGGTTGACTTTTCTCAATTGGTTATTTTTGCGATTTATAGGTCAGAGGTTGATTCACTTTAGAAAGTTGACTCTTGAGCTTTAGCTGTAAATTTTAATGATTCAAGCGAAGCAATCGAAGTTGAGAAGAATTTGTGTGAACCCGTTTCATATATGAGATTGGATGCGATGAATTATTATTGTGGAGCCGAGGAATCATTATTGTTTAGCCAATGGGTCATTATTATTATGTAATCGAGGGGTCATTAATACCAAATCTCATATATTGAATTATGACATTTGAGTAATAGTGGAGATCACAAAATTTACAATATGTAAAAAGCTCCTAGAACAGATATGTAGCTAGCTACTGTAGCTAGGCAACAAAAATGCTTGTGGATGACAGTACAGATTAGTTATGAATCTGTAAATTACTAGCTCCGTATGGTGCAATGAGGAGTGTTCTGTAACTTATGTTTATTTACGGATAGTAAGTATAGTGATTAAAACTTGGTTGTCCTTTATCCAGCTTTAATTTGCAGCCTTTGCTATGCTTGGTCGATGCCTATTCATGGGTAGACTTGGATTGGTAACGGGCTTGGGTGCCATGAAATATCAGATTCCTAACTCCTAAGCCTGGAAGGTTGAATCGTGTTAACTTATAATACTTGCTGAGTTTCCTATATGAAAAAAAAAACTTACAGAATGTCAGAATCAGATCAACATGTCTGTTTCATGTTAATTTTCTTTATTTCATTCATTTGGCCTCAAGTTAGTAGCAAACTAACAGTCAGCAGAAAAATAATTCAGACCATTTGTTGGATTTTGGTGACAGATGGGTATGGCAAGCGCCTTGGAGACATTGAGTGGTCAAGCTTTTGGTGCACGACAATACGACAAACTAGGAACACAAACTTACACTGCAATTTTCTGTCTTTCCATAGTTTGCGTTCCGCTTTCCATTCTATGGCTTTTCATGGGAAGAATACTTGTCTTCTCCGGCCAAGACCCTTCAATTTCATATGAAGCTGGTAGAATCACTACTTATCTTTTGCCTGGCCTCTTTGCTCAAGCAGCTTTACAGCCTATGATTCGTTACTTTCAGACACAAAGCTTGGTTATGCCTGTGGTTGTCAGCTCAATTGTCACCCTTGGCCTTCATATACCACTTTGTTGGGCCTTGGTTTTCAAATCTGGGCTACAGAATGTGGGAGCGGCTTTGGCAATGGGCACGTCAATGTGGTTTAATGTTATTTTCTTAGCCGTGTACATGGCATGCTCCTCTAACTGTGCGAAGACTCGTTCTTCATTCTCTATGGAAATTTTTGATGGTATCCTCGAATTTTTCCACTTTGCTATACCATCTGCATTAATGACATGGTAAGTTCCACCTTAATCACATAATAAGGTTGTTTGATGTCTGTATATTCTCTTGACAAGTTTTTCCATCCAAACGGCTGTAGCTTAGGATGGTGGTCCTTTGAGCTACTTATATTGTTCTCAGGGATCCTACCACACCCAGACCTCGAAGCTTCTACTCTCTCTATATGGTAAGGATCTCGAAACTTACTAGCTTTAAACTTTGTAACCACAACAAGCAGAGAAATCAGAACAGAAAATCAAAGTTGATGAACTTCTTTTCTTTCTTTGAATAGCCTGACAACCATTGTAACACTATATGCTATACCGAAAGGAGTGGGAGCTGCTGCAAGGTTTGTCGCATACCATATGCTTTTATACTTTTATTTATTGACATGTTCCCTTATTTTTTATATTTCAAGTTTTTGATAACTATCTACTTTATTTTCCTTGTGTAATATTGTGTGGCAATAGCACAAAAATATCCAATGAAATTGGGGCAGGAAACCCAGATGGTGCTCGTACAGTATTATATGGAGCGATGCTGATTGCAGTAACCAATGCTCTTGTAGTCAGCTCCCTCATTTTAAGTACTCGTAACGTTTTCGGATACATTTTCAGCAGTGATAAGGAAGTTGTAGATTATGTTAAAAAGATTGCACCGTTAGTTTGTGGCAACACTATAACAGACGCCATCCAAGGTGTTATTTCAGGTACTCATGCCAGACTTCTTAGCGATTTAATGGAGTTCAATATCCTTTGCTTAATTTCCTAATTAAATTTCCTCTTTTATCATCATCAGGTGTAGTTACAGGGTGTGGTTTGCAACACCTTGGTACTGTGGTGAATCTTGGGGCTTTTTATCTTGTCGGAATCCCAGTAGGATTGACTTTGGGCTTCTTGTTGCAAATGCGGGGAAAGGGTCTTTGGATTGGAGTCCTGACTGGTGCCATTGTACAGACACTCCTTCTCTTATTCATAACGTGGTCTATTAATTGGAAAAACCTGGTTAGTCCTGATTTTATCCTGTTCTCCATTTTTTTTTAATATATTTCTTTTCAAGTAGGCTTACATCGACACAAATTGATCCTAGTGTGACAGTATAATGGTACTAGAATTTAAATATCACCTCATTTCCATTGAACAAATTGACATAAAACGCTAACTTTTTTTGTTTTGTTTTTCTAGGCTGTAAAGGCAAGGGTAAGACTATTCAAGCAAAGATCTGCTGAAGATTCTAGTGAAACAAACTTTTCGTTGGTGTCAAATGTGACTTCTTAGGTGCACTTTGAACCTGACACAAAGGAAAGGAAATTTTACCTTTTACCTACCCCAGTTATACCATAATGTACGTTTAGATATACGAGTTTGTCAACATATTTTTTCAGCAAGTTTTTGGGGTACACCGGGTGAATTTATAACTAATAATAAAGGGACTGACTAATGTCATTAAAAATGTGACTAATGTTATATGTTGTAATTAATGCTTTGAAAAAAAAACCGGTGTATGTGTACACCCGGTATACCTAAGAATTGAAGATATTTTTTAGGGACGTAAGGTTAGTTTTCGTTAACTTTTCAAGTACCTAACTAAATTTTCTTTAACTTTTCCGTTAAATAGATGATGTGGCACCTTTTTTAAATTATTAAATGAACATTTTTCATGTCTATTTCTTTTTAAATATGGGTTTGTGGGGGTTAAAATTGGTTAATTAGAAATTAGAGTTTAGTTAGGAAAATAATTTGTGCTTCTTGGGGAACAAGGCAGTTAGTTTCCTAATTGTGTCAGAAAACGTAGTTCCTCCAATTGTCAGTTTTCCATATTTTCGTAGTAGTTTTATTTCATGTGTGATTTATTTTCTTTTCTTTTTGTTAGACGTCCCAGGGTTTAGTACTATATATTAAGAGTCTTTGTATTCAGTTGAAGGGTGATAGACATCTATATTATATACTAAGAGAGGCTACGGAGAAAGAAAATTGGACGAGCCTTGCCTTTTATAATCCGCCTAATGCTTAGGTGGAAGCTCGGGGTTGGTTGTAAACTCTTGTTTAACTATTAAATTTGCCATATATTTGTGTATTTCTTTTTGTTTTGTCTAAAAAAAAACTAGCACATACGTTTTTCTATGAAAAAGAAAAAGTAAGATCTTGCAAAATGTAACTGAGCCTAAAAATAGTAAACAAAAAAAAGAATCTTTCAACCAAAAAAAAAAAGAAATGTTGATGGTATACAGCCATATAAAAAAAATCTTTCAATGTTTTATTTGGAAAAAACTTCTATGTTTTATAAAGAAAGAAAAGAGAAAAAAAAGAATCTTGAAAACAAAGTAAACAAATAAAAGAATCTTTCAACCAAAAAAAGAAAAGAAACATTGAAAAAAAATCTACACTTTTTTTAAAAAAGAAACTTTTTATTTCCTAAAAGAGGAAAAATATTACATTATAAATAGAATGAATTTTCATTAATTTTGAAATCAAATAGTTTGAAGATTTACCATGTCTGTATTATTAGAAAGCAATAAAATCTATATCATATGTGAGGCAATTTTTATAAAATATTTACAAAACATACAAAGAAAAGATCTTTTATTTTTTGAGGGATGGCATGAAAATATATTTTCCTTGATGACTTGATGAAGAGATACTAAAATAGCTGTAGTGAGAAAAATAAAAAGGAAACAAAATATATCAATTAGACATTCAAATCAGCATTGTATTTGCATAGTACTAACGTACATATGTATCCCATATTCCATTAACCGAATCAGTCTACCATACTCCAGGGTGTATATAGATATATACACCCTTTAAAAAAAAAGGATTAAATAAAAAAAAGCTCTACCCATAAATCCCTTCTCCTTCCCAGTTGTGCGTTATTTTCCTCCTTCCTTCCTCCTCCTTCCATTTCACTCTCTACCCTCACAAATCAAATTCTATTTCACTCTCTCTCCTCACTCCATTTCTTAACTATCAAAAACACCATCTTCACCATTTATTCTACACTATTTCACTTTCTCCACAACCCCATTTTACTTTCTCTCCTTAAGAACAAAAAAAAACCAATCACACTATCTCTCCTTATATAAACCCAAAAAACGGGGTGACAAAACAATCTCAGGGGACACAAAATCAACATAAGGGGTCACAAATTGTTTCTCAAGGATCACAAATCAAAATATAGGGGGTCACAAATTGTGTTTGAATGATCACAAATTATAACTCGGGGGGTCACGAATTGGGTTTAAGTTAATGTGTGTTGAGACAAATTGTGGTGTCGCCGGTGAATGATGGTGGTGCGGTGATGACGAAAAGGTAAGTAATGGGTGATGTGGTGAATAAGGAGAGAGAGTGTGGTGGTTGTGTGTTTGTTGGGATGAGATCTATGTTTTGGATGAGAAAGATTGGTTGGGGTATCGATTGGAGGGCGCGGGTGCGTGAGGTGACGGCGGCGGTGTCAGTGGTGGCGATGACGGTGACGGGAAGTGGTGGTGATGATAAGAGGAAGTGGTTGTGGGTGGGTGGATGGATGGATGAGAATTGAACGTGTTGGAAGTGGGAGAGATAATGGGAAATGGGACTTTTTTATTTCTGTTTTTTTTTTTGTGTGTTGGGGAGTACCTTGCTATGTGCTCCCGGGAGTAGGATAGAATTTGGCCCATCAACCCCTCCCCCTTGTCATGCCCCTCTCATCATCGTTCTTCAGCAATTGTGTTATTCGATCAAACTACTAATTCGTTCTTTCTTTTTCAAATCGCGTTCAGGTTGCAGCAGGGAGTGCCTAAAGTACTGATCATCTTCTATGTCTATCAATTCCCAAAGTTTCATCTCTGTAAGTTTCATCTTCTATGTCTGATCAAGTTACTAATTCAATCTCTTTAACACTACAATGGGTTCTCTTTCAGTTATCCATTGCCGGATTAACCACCCATCAATATTGAGAACCTGTTATAATGTCAACTGAATCACAAGGTTTTCAGTTAAATTTAGGTTTCTTTTAGTTCAGTTTAGTTTTTCTCAATTCATTTTCAGTTGTAACGAACGAACAAAATACACTATAAGTAGATATGCACGCAGTGATGCAGTGTTTTAGTCATATAATTTTACTTTCACTTTCAATATATGTCGTGTACATTATCAACGTACCATGTTGTTTTTTTACTATTAGTGCGCTACAAATAATTAGATTATTTGGGTAGTGTAATGTTGTTTAATTTTGGTTATGAGAAACAGATGGCGACAACATCTAACGTTAGTATTTTAACATCAGTGAGTGAATGTAGACCCGGCACGTTCTTACCTGATCCGGAACTAACCTATAAACCGACCTGAAAAACTGGGCCATGAATACGAAAAGTTCGACCTGAACCCGAAACTGACAGAATTCAAAAAATCCGGCAAAATTTGTGTTTTACTCGACCCGACAGAAACGACCTATTTACCTTATAAAATATTTATAAATGTACATTTGTAATTTCAATTTATTAAAAATAAAACAAAATAATAATATTTTTTATAAAATTTATTAAAATAATTTTTAAATTTTAATAGAATATAAATTAAACAATATTTTTATCGAACAAAACAAGATGTGCAAACATGTTAGATCAAACCCAACCCGACCAGAACTTGACTCCAAAATTACAAACCGAAAGGATCGAACTGAAACCTGACCGACCGAACCGATTGCCAGATCTAAGTGAATGTAATAAAGTTTTACGTTTGACAAAAACATTTATGTCAAATTCCGTGTTGCACGGGAGATGCACTAGTTGATTAATAAGAATACAAAATTCAGCTCAAACTTTGTGTTTGGTTGTTGCTGGTTGCTCACCAAAAAGGGAATCTGCATTCTTGGTGGCTTTGCCTTTATAGAATCCAGTGGTTTTCTTCTTTGTTTCTGGTGCCTCAGCCTTTACGAATCAAAGGGAATATCTTTTATCTATTTACTTTCGTTTGTTTTTAAATTCCACTGCAAATAAACTCAAAAAACCCAAAAATATTGTTCTTTACTCGTTTTTACCCAGTTCCCTCGTTCGACACCAAGTTCCCCCTAAACTGCGAGTTAACCCTCAAGGTTTTCACGTATCAAAGTGGTATGAGAGCTAGTTCATCCTACCGTGTTTGTCATTATTTCACGCATCAAAGTGATACTAGAGCTTTGGTTGTGACTTATTTCGATTGGGTGTTGTTAAATGTTGCTGAATTAGCTATGGTTAATGATTGTGGTGATATGAGCAAATAAATTGCCGAACTTGCTAAACAACTTTCGTTGTGTAAAGTTGCACTTGAAAAATCGAATGATAATTTAAGGAGGTGTAGTCGTTATTTTGATGATAGAGGACAACACTTTATTGACTTCAAGAAATCAATTCCGATTAGCAAGCAGTTGGAGGAGATTGAAGAAGTTAAAAAAGTCGTTCTTGTCCAAGAAACAACCAATTAAGTTATAGAAGTTGTTCTTATCCAAGAAACAACTAATGAAGATATCACTTCAATTCTTATCAACACTTCTCTTGAGTTTATTGAAGTTGAAGAGTCAAAAGATGAATTTCACATTGAGGTTATTCATGAGCATCAAGACGAATATCCCAATGAACAAGGTCCACACTTTGTGAAAGACTCTAGTTCAATTTTGTTTTATTTGATGATTGTGATGTACGTGATGAGTATTTAGAGAGTAAGAGCAAGCATTATGTTCAGATTGAAACATTGTTTGATCTCTCTTTGCCCCCAAAGTTTGACAAGGCATATGATGAAGTTGATAGTTTTGTCCTAGAAGTTAAGGAGGAACAAGGTTCCGAATTTTTTTTCACTTCTTATCGAGATCCTTATGAAGAGTACTTAACAAGGTTTGATCTAAGGAAGCACGTGAGGAACCAGATTCACATTCAACTTGGTAGTTTATTGCTTAGGAAGTGGAGAAAGAAGTCTTTGTTTTTAATACTTGTTCAAGATGAGTACATGACGCATGGTGATTCATGGAGAATTGTTTGTGTAAACAACATGGATAATTGCTTCAATGGTTCGTGTGTAAAGATGGATGGTAATGTCCAAAAATTTATCTTTGATCCTGGAATCTATGTAATTCAGTGGGAGGGTGGTGTGGACGAAGGAAGGTGCATAGAAGGGAGTTGCAAAGAAGGAAGTGACATTGAAGACGGAAGAAAGATGAAAGAAGGAAGACACATAGATGAAGCAAGGCACATGGAAGGAAGATGCAATAGAAAAGGTATTAGGAGTTTTGTCTTTGATCCTGAAGGATGTTACGTCACTATTCATACTCCAAGATTCGAGGAAGAACCTCTTTCAAGAAGGGGAGAATGATGCGGGACGAGACAAAGGAACTACCCCGAGAACCAAATCAGGAACCAGGAGGAACTACCTTGATCAACAAACGTGCCAAATCAATTTCAAAAAAAGAAAAGTCTGAGATCTTTGAGGATTTAGTAAGTAATATCTTTTATTATTTAGTTTGTCCATTATTAAGAATTTCTTAGTTATTATTTTCAGAGAATAATGGTTAAAATTAGTTAATTAGAAATTAGATTTTAGTTAGGAAAGTAATTTGTGCTGCTTGGGGAATAAGGCTGATAGTTTCCTAGTTGTGTCAGGAATTGTAGTTCCTCCAGTTGTCAGTTTCCTAATTTTCGTCGGAGTTTTATTTCGTGTGTGATTTCTTTTCTTTTTGTTAGACGTCCTAGGGTTTAGTACTATATATTAAGAGTCTTTGTATTCAGTTGAAGGGTGATAGACATTTATTAATAAGAATACAAAATTCAGCTCAAACTTTGTATTTGATTGTTGGTGGTTGCTAACCAAAAAGGGAATTTGCATTCTTGGTGGCTTTGCCTTTATAGAATCCAGTGGTTTTCTTCTTTGTTTCTGGTGCCTCAGCCTTTACGAATCAAAGGGAAGATCTTCTATCTATTTACTTTCGTTTATTTTTAAATTCCCTGCAAATAAACTCAAAATCCAAAAATATTCTTCTTTACTCGTTTTTACCCAGTTCCCCTGTTAGACACCCAGTTTTCCCTAAACTGCAAGTTAACCCTCAAGGGTCTCAGGCATCAATGCCTACTTTATATTGCCAAAAAGATAAAGACCTGACTATTTTACAAGAACTGGTCACTCAACATCAGGTCTAAGGTTTGTTTGCGGACCAACGTCAACATTGAGAAGAAATGTAAAGGCTCCCTTTTGTCTTTCATTTGGTCTATCTCCAAAAGTTTCCATTTCAAGCTATGGTCCTTCTCTTATGCAGCTGTGCAAGTTCAATCATCTTGACCAGCCAATGACCAATGAGGCGTACCGTCGACAACACAACACCTTATCTCATTAGGGTTTGTGTGGAAGCCTTCACTCACTTGGCTATATATATGAAGGAGAAAGTTAATTTATTACTTGAGGAATCTGAGCATTTATCTCTCATCATAGTTATTGCTCTCTCAAGTCCACACGAGCATAACTAAAGAAGAGCTTCTCCCCAAACACGTCACCCAGCCACAGAACTAGTTCCAGTTATTCTTATGCTAACACGAGTTCCTGTTCTGCAATAATTGTACTTACTTTCTTATCCCTTTCATCCGCTTATGTTAGTAAACAAAGGGATTAGATAGCATTAGCTTTAGGGCTTGTGCACAACAAACTCATTGGGAGTTTGGTGATTGTTCCTAGATCAAGCAAACTAGGTTTGGAGTTCCAATAATGCTTCAGAACAAAATTTGGTGTAAGTTTTTGTTGAACCGTCATACAGCCCTTGATATTGGATTGATTGGAAATCCTGCTAAGGTGGGTCGTGGTTTTACTCAGGTTGGGCTCCGAGGTTTTCCACGGTAAAATAGTGTGTACAAGTTCTATCAGCCAAGTTCACTATCCAGGCGGAACATATAACCAAACCTGTTCCATAAAAGCAAAACAACATAAAAAGTTTTAAAGCCTTAAACATAATTCACCCCATCTTGTGAATCCATTGGCACGTATTCTATCAAACTCGTTAGAGAGGCCAAAGGTAGGAGCGTTGACGTGTTTGTGGGGCCATTGTTGGGTGTTTAGTGAAAATGAAGAAGACCCACGAAGCTATTTTGATCTTGAGTTATGATATGAGGTTGGTTCATGAGGATGGTGGTGATTTGTTGTTAGCTCGGTTGGTTCCGAAGGGCGGTTTGGGAGTGCAAGGAAGGTGAGGGAAAACAGAGGAAAAGGGGAAGGGAAAGAAAACCAATAAAGAGATGGGTGTTGGAAAAAAAAAAAGAAATAAAAATAATATAATTATAGGGATAATAAAGAATTAAATATGTTAAATGCAAAACAACATTTTTTCATTATAAGATTAGAATCTCCGATCAAAAAAGTATTTAAAAAGGTGATATTGGCATCAAGCCTCAATTATAATACAAATTGGGGGTGCCAAAACTTAAAAATACCAAATTGGTGGAATGATGCCACTTAATATATCAATTTGGCAATTTTGGTGCACAATAATGAGTAGGATTGTGGTTGAATATTTGGAGTGGTCATTTGGAACATAATTGAATTGGAATAATGGTTTTAGAAGTGATTTTGGATTAGCGTGTTGACATTGATTTGCAACGGGCAAGTACACATAATTTCTCCCTTTTCAAATATTTTTATAAATAAATGATCAGGAGGGTAAGATTGTTTTTTAGGGTTATTCTGGTTGTCCTTAATACTGATGAACTCGACTATATTATTTTATTGGATTTGATTTTACTTGGAATGGATTATAAACATTAGGCGATAGACACCGATGAAGAGGGGGTGTGCACAGTTTAGGCCAATTGAAAAATATTAGACTTGGCAAACGTGTCATGATGTTCGGTTTCGGTTTGGGTCAGTTCGGTTTGGGTCAATCTAGATTTCTTACTTTTCGGGTCGGGTTGCGGTCCGGGTTGGGTTATTTCGGTTCATGTCGTTTTTGGGTCTATAATTTTTGAAAGATTTGACTTTAAAAGTGCATTTTGATTAGATTTGGTTGAAATTTTCGGGTCGGGTTCAGTTAGATTCGGGTGAAACCGGGTCTCGAATTAACTTCGGGTTGAATTTCAGTTTCGGGTCGGGTACCCGAATTTCGGGTAGTGGAAATGCTGACCCGTACCCGACCCGAGAAAAGACGGGTACCGGTTTTTTCGGGTCGGGTATGCGGGTACCTGGTACCCGGTAAATGTTATTTTTTTAAAAAAAAGCCAATGGCTGCGTTGCTTTGCTACATCGTACTACAGTACTACTCGTACTATTCAACTATTCAACTGCTAATCTATAATCTATAATCTAAAGAGGAACTTTTTCCTCAGTGTATGTCGCGCCACCCAAGCGCAGTTTTTTATGGATAGTTTTACTTAAATATTTTAAGAATCTTTCGCTTTAACATAATATATATAGAAAAGAAATCTAATGAATGTTTGAAATATAATAAACAAAACAAAACTTTATAAAAAAGGTGTACATGGAGAAAAGAATTCCCTAACAAAAAAAAAGTTAATGAAGTAAAGAATGAAAGTTTAAAATGTTTAAAGGGGAAAAAAAGTTAATGAAGGAAAGAATGAAAGTTTAAAACGTTTATGTCGGTACATGGGCCCTAAGAATCCTTTCGAGAGAGGAATCACCCTCGTTTCCCTACTAGGAATGTTCCATCTTCGGTAGACCCGTTTCCCTACCCGTTGGGTGTTGGAATGCGGATGCTAATGAACGGAGTCGCCACCAACTATTTTTAAATAGGAAAACAATTGGAAAACCTATTTATGATACCTATTCATGCCA
>ONZK01002308.1:8338-24451 GCA_900322385.1 Pharnaceum exiguum | reverse complement strand
TTATAGATATACCTTTGACTATCTTGCAAAGGAATTGGTCTAGTTTGTAACTACTCTTTTTGAGGACAACTTGTCCTCTTCCTACATCAATATAATTTTTTTCTTATCAAAAAAAAAGTATTTTATTAATTGTAACTGAATCAAAATGGCTAAAAACCTTCCGGTACTTAGTATATTTGGTGAAGTTGCGGGAAGTCAATACTTCAAAGCAGCGATGCATCCAGGGCTACGCTGCTCTCGGTAACAACCTCTCTGCTTGTTTTTTAAATAGGGGAAAGTTTGCGTTCATCTTGACCCCCCAGCAGCCCCAATTGACAAGGATTACATTGGGTTGGTTGTTGTTGTATTGATGTTGATGGAAAATAATGATTATTCTGTGATGTAAGGAGCGTTCGGTGTAATTGTCACTTTTGGAAGGAATTTGGCATAGTATAAGTTGTTTGGCCTTACCGTGGGCCCTTATCCCCTTAGTGTAGGTGCTGTTAAGGACTATTCCATCGTGATTATTGGGATACTCTATTGTTGATTTTCTTGTATTTGAGGACCCCTTGCAGTTATTGTGCTCATGCTAGTGAAGTAAACCTATGAGACAGGATGAGGGAATCCATATAGTCTCCTGTTGGGATATATGAAATCCTCTTACATTCGAAAAACTCCTCCGTGCTTTTAGTTCTCAAATTGTTATTTATGAAATTTTGTATATTGGATATCTCTAATAAAGGTGCTGGTTTAAGTTATCCTTTTTGTTTGAGGCTATTAGGACATGACTCAGGTTTCTGGATTGATTTTACTAGTCGACTGGCTCTTACTTCTTAATAGGGTTAGTTTGTCATCTATGAGAGTGTAAATGCCTCCAGAACATTTACTAAAAGTGCAACAATAAAAATCAGAGACATAGAAGGGCTGTTCTAATTATCCTTTATGTTTGAGGGTATTAGCACGTGACTTAGATTTATAGATTGATTTTAGTAGTGGACTGGGGACTGCGACTGTGGGGGCAGGTTTGAGCAGCGTAAGACTCTAATTGTTGAGCCTGATACTAGAAGGGAGGCAGGAAGGTGGTTCTGTCCAATTGATCCAGGCTTCATAGTTGGGGTCCTTGGGGATTGATGCCCTCTAGTGATTGAAATAGGAGGCATATTAGGATGTAAATATTCTCGGTTTTTACTTTAGCTATCCATGTGTAGTGGCTGTTGCATGTTTGTGATATGCTTGGGGTTTTATTTACAGTCTGATAGTTGTGGCGTAATATGATGTCGGATGCCTATACCATGACGTTAATAGCTAATGATTCCTTGACATATCGAGGATCCTTCCTTATTTGTCTGCTTATACTTTTGTTTGTTACATTTACAGGCGGGAATATATTATGAAGAAGCTTTGTCTGCTTTAAATGTTGCTCCTTTGAATCAACACTTTGATAAGACTTGGATCTCTCATGTACAACTCAAGGCATCTCTTTATTATGCTGAAGCTTGCTACAGGTACAGCTTAGAGCTCCATGAGAAAGAGGAGATTGCGGAAGAGATTGCTAGATTGAAGAGTGCGATAAGTGCTTTGTCTGACGTGAAGAAGTCTGCAAAAGGAGCTCCGGCACAGCTCTTGGACGCCATTAATAAGCTGGAGGCGAGCCTTAATCGCAATTTGGAGAGGGCAATGAAGGAAAATGATAGAGTTTACCTTCAAAGGGTCCCTCAAGTCAGTTCATTACCTCCTCTGCCTGCATTTTCAATGGTGAAACCTTTGCCATTGGAGGATATGTTAGATGCTAGCAAAGAAAAGATGTTTCAATCTCTTGTTCCTGACAGCAGTGCAAAGGCCCTTTCCAGATACACTGAAATGGTTGATGATGTTATTAGAACACAAGCTGAGAAGCTTCAGCAAGGAAGTGAGCTGGCTAGGGTGAGACTAAAAGAAATGGATTTGCCTGATTCTATCCTAGCTTTGGAAGGTCATGGCTCCCTTCCAGAAAGTCTTAAAGAAGATGTAGAAGCAGTGCAAGTTAGTGGTGGCCCAGCTGGTCTTGAATCTGAGTTGCAGCAGCTTAGGGATCTGAGGAGGGTTAATAATGAATTGTTGGTGCAGACGGAGGAGCTGTTGCAGAAAGAAGCACAGGAAGATGGTCAGTTTAGAGGCCAGTTTGGAACACGATGGACTAGGCCTCAATCTAGTACACTCACGAAAAACCTACTGGATAGGCTCAATAGGTTCGCAGCAAACTTGAAGCAGGCTGCAGAGAGTGATGCTAGAATTGAGCGTTCTGTGAGGGATCATTCAACGCTGATGTCTATCCTTGATCGGCGTCCGGTATGTGTTCATTGTTCTTTCTTGTTCTTTTACCTTATGCGTTTGAGTTTCTTTCAAAGAGTATATTTTGGTAAGCTTGTGAGATCAGTTCTGTGATTTACAGAACTTTTCAACTGTTAGCAAGTTAGGTGATGTGGAATTTTTTCTTGTATCTTATCTATGGTGGAGCTAAGCTAATGATACCATTGTATAATTCTGCAAGTGAGTGATTAAATCTTGGTGTAGACATATCTAAGTTTTGTTGAATCAAAATGGGTTTATACTAGCTTGCTGGTGGGTTGACTCTCCAGGAAATTATTCTCTTCAAAGCTTCACCTACTGTTGATTATTCTCGGAACACACCTGCAGTATCTATGTGACAGGCCTTTCAAAATTTCATCTGTTTACTGCATTGATTTCTATAAGTTTCTCACATTTTAGATCAACTGGCTTCTTCTCCAATGGGATTTTAGAGTAGTCACTTGAGCAAAGAGATCTCTTAACCTTTACGGCTCTCCAAAAAAAAAGATGGCGGCATTTCCTATATTACTCTGACTTTCCTTATAGCCTACCACCTGATTTCGGAACTGGAGGCTCTTTTTAGATGCGACTAAAAGTAAACAATATGAAATGGCCAGGTCTGAACAGTGGCGGCCTGAAGGGGACTAGGGCTGATGATTTACACTGCTCATTTTGTAATGCTTCACAAATTTATGGACGTCTCTCTTTTGTTCAGTGATTGAAAACTTTCTTCTTACTCTTCAACAGATTGAGACTGCACTCCCAAGCCTTGCTAAGCCAATCATGTCTCTGGACGCTGATGAAGATGCAATAGTGGGAGCTCTGAAGCATAGTCTGGTAAGCTTTCTTTGTATACATATAGTTCTTACTTAAAAATTTTATTGGATGATTCTACTGAAGTTGAATAAGTATCTATGGTTGCACTATTTCTTTTTCCCTTCCATTCACTGGGCTTTAATACTTGCTTGTAATCTGAATCCCTTTTTGATTGGCCGGATGATCAGTGTAACTAGATAACATCAGCTCATCTCTTTGGATCTTTTAAAGCCATTTTATATACTGTAGCTGAACGGTGATGTAACAAACACGTGACGCTTGAGCTACTTAGAGAGTTTTTTGGGAGCTTTTGATCAACTTATGTTTATTAGAAGAATGGACAAGTAACACTATATGTTAGACATGAACATTATATTTGTTGCAAGTGACATAAGGTCATATGAAGTAGGTATGGGCTTCATGTCTAGGGGTTGGAGACACATTGTGGGACATCAGTTACACAAACGTCACCGTTTAAGTTCATCTCACAAATTTCAGGCAGCATGTATGACTTATTAAGTGGGCAATGGTCATTGCATTGGTTCTGGGAGTTTTTTTGGAGGGCGGGTAGTCATTTCTGTGTCCAATTCCCACGGACCTGCCATATTTCTACCCTTCCTAACGCTCCTCTGATTTTCGTACTGAAACAGAGCAGCTTAAGATATTTATCTTCATTGGCTTCCCAGTGAGTTGGAGATTGAGGAACTTGTTGGGTTTACTTATGATGATATTGGACAGTTCATATGCTGATGATGGAAGGTGTTGATTGGTAACTTGTCTGGTCTCTTAAGTTGTAAGTCTTTTTCTGCGTGCATTAGTGGTCCAACATTTCACTCATTTCCTGTGGTAAACTATATGTGGTAATGGTAAGTCCTTAAGTGTTTGTATGTTTTGTTGGACCATGGTGTTGGGTTTAGATGAATGATATGCGACAGTGTCCAAGGCCTAGGATATCTCTTTCTTCTAATAATTTTGTTATGTGCAAAAGATGTCTTGCATTTTTTGATAAGACCTGTGTGACTTTTTCTTGATACTGTTATGTATTAAATATATTGCTTGTGGACAAAACCGATGTTTTGCTTTCCGAATTGCAATTTAAAATGTTTGACTTGTGCAGAGACAATTGGAGACCCTCGGAGCACAGCGGGCTGGCCTTGAAGACATGCTTAAAGAAATGAAAAGAAAAGTATGTGTGTTCTGTCCATAACTCTAAAATTAATCTAGAGGGATATTGATAAAGAAAGAAAGGAATGCATCTGATTTACTGTTATCTAGAGTTTTAAAAATGTGTGTGTGTTTGTGCGTGGGCGCCCCTGTCTGGTCTGCGCCTTTGTTACCTTAATCTTTAATTTGTAAGTTGATGTGTCTACTTTGTTCTGTTAAAGTCTTTAACTTATGCTTGAATCATTTACTCATGGTGTTATCTTTTGATCTAGGCAAGATTGATAATTTTTTTTGGCACAATTGCTTACTATAGCTTTCTCCTGTGTCTACTTAGGGCTTGTTCTCTACAACTTCTAAAAACTTCAGTTCAGTTACTTTCAGTTTAGTTTGTTTCTTTCGATCGTAAGAAGTTGTGACATCGATATCCATTTGTAATTCTTTGTATATCATTGTAAAGGTCTCACTAAGAGTTTCATAAAACCCCAATATTCATAGTTTCTTTTAGTAAGTAAATGTGTGTCAAACAAGTAAGCAAAAAGTTCAATTCAGTATAGTTACTTTCAGTTCAGTTTTATTAGTTGACAAGAACAGGCCCTTCAAGTTGCAGGTAGCCAAGAGGTGCTACATTTGTTTAAACCATACTCGTCTGGATGATGTTGTCTCACTGGCCATTGAATGATTTCTATAAAAATGGCTTAATTATTCAATTTTTGTTTGAAAATTTTGTTGGTTGGCTAACTTTGAGTGATTGATGTAATTTTCCTCAGGATGACATTCTACCAAAGCTGATGACTTCTACTGGATCTTATGAAGACCTATTTAAGAAGGAAATAGCTAAATATGATCACATATGTACCGAAATTTCTCAAAATCTTGAGGCACAGGAGCAACTCCTAATGCAAATTCAGGTTTTCTTTCTCTAAAGCCTTCTACTAGTACTATGTGACTACTGACTAGTTGCCAATTGCTTTTACTTATAGCTTAGGTTGGTTAGCCAATTGTCCTTGTAATTGTCTGCCAAAAGATTCCTGTTGCATTTTTATTTATTTTTGGATAAGAAGGAAACAAAGTTTGGGTCCATAAAAGTGGTAAAGCTCGGCTAAGGACACTAAAAAATCGATTTGAAGATTGGAACTTATTGTAGCTCTCCAGAAGAAAGCCTAGCAAGAAATCGATCCTTAGATTTCATACCCTTGCAGTTGAAAGGAGAGGCTTTTTATTTCAAGCACATACTACTAAACCGATAAATAAAACGATGAAATTGACAAAGCAGAACACAGAAGCGAGTAAAGCATAAACTCTACAAGCTGAACAAAACCTAAGCCATAGAAACTTAGAGAGAAAGCTGTATGCTGAACTGTGGTGGGCAGAACGACGAGCATCCGTTGTTGCATCATCGCCCCACCTTTATAAGACACGTTTAACTGTACTAATGTTGTGGTCTTATGAATGTCAGTTGATTGTAAGTTTTAAACTTACATATCTTTGCTTTTAATTGTTTTTGTTTTCAGGGTCAGAACGATCAGTTTTCGTCGCTCTTTAATCTCGAAGACTTCAAAGGTAAATTGTAACTTTAATCCTTTTTTGGGTTTAGTACAATGATATGACAAGCTGCATAGTTTGTTTGCTTTGAGTGCCACCCTTTGTTATGCTGGCAGGGTTGTTTGATTATGTTATTGTATATTCTGTTTTGTTTTCCGGGGAAAACGGGAAGAGGGAGATATTAATAGTTTCCTTTTTCGCATTGCTACTGTGTCTCATCTGCGTAGCTCTGTAGTAATAATGTGCCAAGTGTTCTTACATTCAAGTAATTGTGTAATATCCTTTCCCCTATGAAAATACTGAAATCCTTTGTGAAGTTGAAGTGCACTTTCGCAATGCTCAAATTTCATCAGCAGGTGCATGTTGGTTTTGCTTGCCTATGGGTGTTTCTGGTTCTTTTTTTTGTGTGTTTGGTTAAACTACCTATACATTCAAGTACTTCTATTGTCTAAAAAGTCCGACTACCTTTGCTAAGGCATTAATTTTAATGAGGTGACCCTTCTAATTGAAAGAAGACATTGGAAAACTTTTCTTTGCTTGGTATGTGGTGAGTGGTGACTGTTAATCCATCTTTTGACATTTTCACAAAGTTGCAGAGGCAGAATGTATATATGGTGGTGTGTTTGTATCTTTTTTTTATCCTCGTTTAATGACTGTTCATGTGTGTGTGTATAACTTAGAAGTCAATTGTTCTGACATTCTCCTAGTCTAGGCTACACCAGGTGCATGGGTACACCTGCCTAGGTGGCACTTCCTTTTTATTAAAAGTAAAAAGGAAAAAAAATGAGTGGCTAAAAGTCAGGCGGTAGTTCGGAGACATTAGTCATTTAAAAATCATATAAAAATACCTACTAGTCACTAGTCATATAAAAATACCTACTAGTAATTAGTCATATAAAAATACCTACTTGTCATCCATGTTAATTTTTTTTAAAAATGATGACGTGGCACCCGGTGTACCTGTACAACGGGTGCACGGTAGACTTGCTGTCTGACATTAATGGAATTGAGATTACACCAGGTGGTTGTAAAATTTCATTATTCATCTCGCAGAAAATCCCATTTCCAAATATTGTTCCCTCTCCAACTTTGCATGGTTCCTTTTACTTTTTCCCAGTGTGCGTATGTGTGATGGTGATGGTTTGGGGAGGAGGTTCCTAGTGAAGAAACTCTGAAGAAATTGGACCTTTGTTTGTTTACTTCAATACTTCATTTCCTTCTCATTTATTTACTGTATTTGTGCATTTCTTAGCTGCGCGGGACAGATCCTTCAAGCAGATTGAAGCTGCTATTGCAAAGTATCGTGAAATTAAGGAGAATATAAACGAAGGGTTGAAGTTCTATGTAACACTTCAGGTGCGTTCTTATTTTGTTTCCGTTGAGACATTATTGTGGCTACAACTGTGAGTGCATCCTCTTTTTCTCCCCTTATATTGGCCTTGTTGATTTCTGCTAGATTTTAATTGTTACTGTTCTTATTTGCGCCTCTTTAAGTTGTTTCCATGTTCTCTTGTGGAGTCTAATTCACTATCCTTCTGTTTCTAGGATGCAATAACAAACATAAAGCAGCAATGCAGTGATTTCGTCATGACCCGGAACATCCAGTGCCGGGAAATGATAGAAGATGTGCAGAGGCAAATATCAGGTCTCAGTTTCCAGGACCGGAATGCAAACAACCAAAGTTACCCGTCTGTTGGACAAAACCCCCAGCCTCCAAGAACAATGTCTACGCAGCAAACAGACAATGGAAATGCTCCCCAAGTGTCTCAACCACAAACACCAGCCTATTATCAGCCTCCGCCCCAGCACCAACCTCAGCATCCACCTCAACACCAACCTCAGCATCAACCTCAGCATCCATCCATGCCTGGATACGCTCCTCAGTATGGTGCGCCGCAGCAACCACACCCTTCTTATCATACGCCACCTCCATCAAGTAATCCATACCCACCGCAGCAGTCTCACCAGCCACCACCCAGCGGCCATGAGTATGGCCAACCTGCTTATCCTGGATGGCGAGGTCCGTATTATAATGCCAACTCCCAACAACATGCAAGCTTTCCCCGACCTCCATATACTGTTCCATACCCGCCACCAAACCAGGGTGGCTATTACAAGCAGCCATAGAATATTGTAATTTGATATTTGTGTTTATTTTTTCCTTTGAAACTGGGAATTGGGATGGGGATGTGTCTATATGTGGACCTCTGATTGGAGTTGGTCAGTCTGTGTAAGCTTATACCTTCTGTTTTCATGTATAGCCTCTTGTGGATGTTTGTAGCATACCAAAGGCAATATTTATTTAGTGTCAATACGGCCAATTGGCAAGCTGTATGGAGAATAAAAGGTTTTGGATGATTTCTTCTCTGCTAAACAGCAATATTCATAATCAGAGCGCATAACTGTTGTTTTCTCTTGCTTTCGAAAAACTGTTGTTTTCTCTTAGTAGCAAGTGGAAAGAAATCGAATTCGGGTTTTCCATGAGGATGACTACTGCATTATTATCTCGATGATTTGCCTTTTACTGATTAAACTAATTGCAGAGCGTGTGGCCTTGTAGGAATTAAATGAAATGTGAAAATATGTATCTACTTGTTACAAAAGTTTGATAATTAAGAAATATATCTCAGGAGTCAGGGGTTTATAAAAAAATTGTGTGAGCCTGTTTTATACATGAGACTGGTTAATAATAATCCCTCGACTACACAATATGACCTTTTGTCTACACAATAATGACCCCGACTAAACAAAAATGACCACTCTTACCCAATCTCATATTATTAAACGGGTTCATTCAATTTTTTTTGTTATAAATATGGGAGCACAATATCTCAATCAACATAACAAGGAAGTAAAAGTACTAAGATTGCATACGTGAAACATGTTTTTTTTTTGTAAAGGTAAAATGTTAAAAGATTAGGAGTTGCTTCTCTCAAGGAAAACTCATCTTATCATCTAAGAGAATATATTCAAGCTCAGTCGACCAAGACCTATCTCATATAATAGGGTCATTATTACTACGATGACCTATGTTTGCCATGCAATCTGCCGCCCAATTTTAATTCCGCTTACATGAAACACGTATAGACAAGTGTTTGTGTAGATTAAAATGTGAAACAAATTTATTTTTTTTGATTGAAAAAATCTCAAACAAATTAACAAATATGGAAATTAAATTACATACTCCTATAACCCTATCTTTATCAGCAAATATTTGGTACACCGGGTGGATTTATGACTAATAATAAAGAGATTAACTAATGACATAAAAAATATGACTAATGATATATATTGGGAAAAATACTATTTTAGGTACCTGACCTATAGCATAATACCAAATTGGGGTCCAACTTATTCGAAATGTTAAAATGCGTACCTGGCCTTATTAATGTTGTACCATAATGGGACCTCAAATGTTTTCTGTCACATAAACTGTCAAAGTTAGGGCTATTTTGGACTATTCACTTATACCTTATCCAAAGCAATAAAATTTTCCGGCATTACTGAGAATTAAAACATGTCAATCTATTAAAATAAGTGAAATGAGGGAAAACTTCACTTATTTTAATAGATATAAATGTTTTATTTCTCAGTAATACGGGGAAATTTTAATGCTTTGGATAAGTAAGCATAAGTAACAAGTGAATTGCTCAAAATAGCCCTGATTTTGACAGTTTATGTGACATAAAACATTTAAGGTCCCATTATGGTACAATATTAATAAGTCAGGTACCCATTTTAACATATCGAATAAGTTGCACCCCAATTTGGTATTATGGTATAGCTCAGGTATCTAAAATGGTATTTTTCCTATATATTGTAATACTTTGAAAAAAAATAACCGATGTACATACACCGGGTATACCTAAGGATTGGAGCTATCTTAATTTATGCTCTCTCATTTGTATCCAAAAGAAAAGAGAAAGAAAGAAAACTCTCACTCAGCAGGTCCAACTTGAAGGGTCCAGGCCCAATATGCAATACTCGAAATTGAACCAACATTTTCTCCCTTTTTAACAATTTTTTCCAAATATGAATATGCCTAAACTTTATCGTCAATATAATGATAAAAACAACATAAAAATGACCCTCTCCTTCCTCCCTCTCCTCCTCCAACTCCTTCCTCTTACATTCTAGTATACTACTATATACTTCCTCCTCTATCTATCTCTTCCTCTACCTGCACTCTACTCTTTCCTCTTTCATAAACAGCAAAACTGGGTCCAAAGCTCGTCGTTTCGCTTCCAAACGCCGCGTTTCCACCCTTCCCAGTTCCTTCCGCTAAACCCTAACAAACCAACCCTCATTCAGGTTTTGCTCTCTAAACCCTTTCTTTTCTTTTCTTTTTAAGTTTCCTTTAAAAGTACCCCATTTTAAATTCCGCCCTTTTATTTATTTGTGGTTTATAGAATTATACATTAAATTTTCCGTTAAATTTTACTGCCATTTCATTTTTTAACTATTTTTAGCTTACCACTTTGAATTAATTAAAAAAAGATAGCTGCTTAAAGGGGCCAAATAATACAAAATAAATTACTTATTTTTTTTAGTATGGTTATTGTTGTGGAGGGTAGTTTAGTCATATATAATAATGTATATAAGCCTAGAGAGAAAAAGAACAATTCTTTTTAATATAAGTGAATTGTAGTTTTTTTTTATGCTTTTTTTAGTCATAAAAAACATGTAGTTTTTATGTTTTTTTTTAGTCATATATAATAATGGTAGTTTTTTTTTTATGCTTTTGGTCCTTGCTAGCCAACCCCATCTAGTTTTGGAGATATGGGTAGGTATGTTGTAGTTGTGAACTTGAGAAAGTAAGGATATTCTTTTTGTGGTTTTTTTTTTTTTGGATATGTTGTTGTTTTTTGAGCTGGTTTTCAAAATTGTTAAAATGGCATACATGTTTCTTGCGGGTCATCTTGGAAACAGCCTCCTTCGGGGTAAGGCCACGTACATCAGACTACCTCAGTATCCCATTCAGATGGGATAAGACTGGGTTGTTGTTGTTGTTGTTGTTGGTTCAAGATGTGCTACTGTTGGGAAGCTAACAATACGTTAAAGGGCGAATTTGAACCCGTGACCTATATGTACGGGGTTGGTATTAATTAAGTATTTACAATTTTGCTAAGACCTTCTTGACGAAATTAAGAATTTGGGAGAGGGTATATACTCTTTGGTTACAAACTAGTTTAGGATTAAGGGAAGGAGAGCGTACATTGTTGAATTTCTAGCTTTGGTTGGGAATTGAGAGTTTGCTATTGGGTGACATGAGTAAGTAGGAGGACAAGTAAATTGAGACAGGTACAGGGCGCTTGTTGTGGGGTATGAGGTTTTAATATTTGCTAATTGACATTGATGTAACGAAATGGGTGAAGGTTTTTTCTTTTTCTTTTGTGTTTGTATGAAAATTGCATATGTACCTTGAATCTGTTATATGGTGTTTTTGTCCATGAGGTTATCCTATTCAATTGATTTGCAAAGTTTGTGTTGCTTAAGTACATTGTTTTGCTGATTATTGATTTTTGTTCCCATTGAGTTGATTATTTCAAATCATACTTGTCCCATGTTATGATTAAGTCAAGTGGGAGCCGAATGACCATATGCTTGTTCCTTCATTTCTTAGTTTTATTTGAGATTTTTTTCCCGGTCTTCATTATTTCCTTGCGAGGCTTTGCTGATGACTTTGTAAACTATTGATTATCTCCTTGGTTTAAGATTGGGGCTTTGTTGATGAACCGATTGGTTAGTACCTATGTTTTAAATCGATTGATAAACAAATTGGTCAGTTGGTAGGACTTTTGAGATTTATTCCAGAGGTCCCAAGTTCGAGTTCCCTCGTGGCCTCTAGAGGTTGGTTTTCCCGGCCGTTAACTTTGGGCCTTGGGTTAGTCAGGCAAAGCCTAGATTGGAAGCATTTTCATCCTGGCTTCAAGATTATTCTGTATTTTTCGGTGGTGAAGACGTCATTATCCCCTCTATAGTTGAAATCTGAGTATCTTGAACTGTCATAGTTGGCTACTGTGGTTTCTGCTGAAAAGTCTAGAGAATGACTCAAAACACTTGTTTTGTTCCTTGATTCCCTAGTTGTTTACTGTTGCTTCACTGCCATTCTTTTGCTTCTCTACATGTGTGTTTGTTGGTGGTAAATTTAATCAAGTCATATTATTTCCTCATGAATCATGATCCATTGCTAAAATCGTTCATCCTTCTTTGAAGACTTATTATTCTTTTCTATTTTATGTATGTATATTTATGCATTTGTATGGAAAGCTCATACTTTTTCTTTTAATCTTCTAAGCCAGCTAATATTGTTCAGCCTGCTGCATCATTGTCTCACAATAATTTAATGAATTTATTTCGCTGCTCCTCTAGGATAATTCTACCTTACTTTTGATGATTGACTTTCATGATTGCGTATTCCCTGACATATATCTGTGAGGAACTTTTCATTGCGACTATTGTGATGATAAACAGGCAAAGATGTGCTTTTTTCTGATTAGATTACTAATTGTAGGTTTTATCATTGCAAGTACTTTGTTGACTCGGGCGCAAGAATGTCCTTATTTGCGCCCCTCGATTTGTTACTCTGAAGAAACTTATGTCCATATGTTATGGAGGTTTAGGTAGTCATGTTGGTGAGATCCATCCTGCATTTTTTTCTTCTGAGTAATATGTTGGCTGTTGTGTAGGAATGGTGGGATCAGTTGCAGTAAGACTTTGCCCATGTGCCCCAGTGGTTGGCAAGCCTCATTTGGGTACCCGTGTGTCTGATCAGTTCAAGCCTAAGCCAAATGTCTCTTTCCCTGTCAAGACTGCATTTCCATGTCTTAATGTCAGAGGTAATAGATGCTCCCTCATCCTTTATTGTATTTTTTCTATTTTTAATCCTTGATGTCAGGACTTTAAACCGTGTGTGTGTGTGTGTGCATTTTCTGTATCTTTACAAGAAATTTGTTTGCATTTAGGACAATTCTGACATATAAGTAGATGTTAGTAACAGCCTATACTTTCAAGTTTCAACATCAGCTTTCCCATGGATGACATTCCTAATGTTTGTCATTTTGTCCACAATTCGCGGTTGTTATTGTGCTGACTTTGCTGTGAAAAAAGAAAATGATGTTTACTTACAAAGACTGAATTTTACTTTATCTGCAGCTTCTGTCTTACAAGCTTCTGTCATGTCAACTCCGTCAATATTCACAACCAAAAAGGGCAGCAGCATGTCACCTTTCTCCCAGAGCTTACTTGATCAGAAAAGAAGCTCTTGTATTGTGAGGGCGTCAAAAAAAGAACCCTTTTTCCCACCATATCCTAAAATGGAGCAGAAGCCAAGGTGGTGGTGGAGGACTTTGGCTTGCTTACCATATTTAATGAATTTCTATGATCATCAGTTTTGGATCTATGCCCACCCTGCAAAAAATCCCCCTGTTTTCCTTGAGAACTTTGATAACTTTTTCTTTCCATTGGTCAGTGCCATTTTTTGCCTCCCAAGATACCTCCTGGCACTCTATGCCTTCGTCTCTTTCTTTTTAATCGTAAGGCGGAAAGAGTTACCCCATTTCTTCAGGTATCACATGATCAATGCAATATTGATGGGGACTTTCATACAGATAACTGGCATTGCAGGTGGTTGGATCCCCGAGTGGATGTATCCCAGGTTCTTCTGGTCCACTGCCACGCTTATGTTTTTGGGAACTGTCTTGGAATGTATCAGGTGTGCTCTTTGTGGCTTGTATGCGGAGGTCCCATTTGTACAAAAGGGAGCTCATCTCTACTCTGACCTCAATCAAAGATGATCCAACTTGTATCAGGGGTTTGATTGATCTGAAGACCTTTTGCGGTAGAAGTTGTGTAGACTCAGGAAAGTAGTTTTATTCGAGTCTCTTCAACTAGCATCAAGAGAGCTGAAAGCAGATTGTAGCAAGGAGTTGTTCGGGATTACTCTCATATGAACAGTACAGCTACTCTTTATCTTTTGATGGATTTATTATTTATATGCTGCCATATGACAGAGCAATTCTTCTGTACATTTAGAGTTCTATTCGGCAGTTATTCGGCAGTTAGTTATTCCTGACATCTTTTGTGTTACCAGCTATTCTCTATTGAATATGAATCCTCAAAAGTATATTAGTGCTCTGCATTGCTGAGAGCGATTACGTGATTCTAATACATTATTGAAACACTTCTAGTCGACCAAGAAGGTCAAAGTGTGCATAACTCTTTCTTCTTTATGACCATATATGTATCTTGTGTGACTCGAAGAATATTGTGAAAAGTCTAGCTAATGCTGGAGAAGGACACAGCTATAGTTCATCCGTATATCCAGCAACGGGCTAGAGTGTTCTCAATGTGCTTGTTTTAAATGTTCCACCTTATCAAGTTTAGGTAGCTCACAAACTAGCCGTCCAAGTTAAGAAAGGGGAGTTACCTCGTAGTCCGGACTCCGGACTGTAGATAGTTTAGGTAGATAGGTGCTTGTTTTAAATGTCAGCTGTGTCCTGACATATTTCAATTGTATAAAAAAAACAAGTGGTCAAAGGTGTCGCAAGTCATTGATTAAGTTAAATTGCTGATTCTAACCAAGACAAACGTGTCCAACCGTATTGCACTTCGCAAGCAACGATGTTTTTTTTTTTGAAATAAATGGTTGATAAGTGAATAAGTGATAAGTCTGCATACTAAGCTATATTCGTGGAGGAGCCAGTTACATGTCATTCATTAGTTACACATCACATCCCCAAAGGTCTTGCAATGGATGTTTACGAAAGCTGTTACCCCAGAAGGATGGTGATATTGGTGAATAGTGTGGGTCAGTAGTGCTGCAGGAGGATGCACTACATACTGTCATGAAAGTCAGCTTCAAGGCCTAAGGAAACAAAGTTGGGATACCCTGCATTACGAAATCTTTAAAAGTGAAGCTGATTAAGAGAATCCATTATGAAATCTTTTTCTAACCGCCGTTCGATCTAATGGAAATTTGGAAAAGTGTTTGGTCATTCATACATATATAGAGGAATAAAATGTAACATATTTAAACATGCATAATTAGGTGTGCCCGCTATAAGATGAGTAAGAAAAATACGTACTTAATTGAGGGCAACAATATCATATAAATATTCAACATTTGCATCAAGTTGCTACAATGCTACATACAATAAGTCTTGGGAAAGTTAGGGGTGGGAAAGCATATGGGTAATGGTCAAGGGCAAATTGCATAGGGTGTTGAAAAAAGTCTTATGAGACATAAGTCTCAAGTTCGATTCCTGACCGCGCCTTTTTGGAAGTCTTGGGAAATAAAGAAGGACATGGTACAACATGTTCGATGGACCCTCCCTAGACATACAAATTGAAATTTTTGTACGCACAAATAAACTTGCCTTGATCATCTTTCTATTTTCTAATTTGACCCTTTTCATCTTCCCGGTCTTCCCTTTGATCTTGTTGAACGGACTCACTAACAACAGGAATTTGAACAAGGCTCCCAACAAAGAGTAATGGGTAGGACATTCTAGGCAATTCAGGAACTGGGATTAGTTCAAGAGAACGTCTATTGAGATCGTACCATAAGAGTTGGTCGGCATTATCGAAATCTTTCAAGAGTAGAATTTCTTCTCCTTCCTTTGTTGAGTAATAAGCAACTGGCTTCGGAACATTGGAAAGGCTAATCAATAAATAAAAGTTGTTGTCACCTTCAGTTAAGAACAATCGTGACCAGGAATCAGCTAGACCATATTCTTTCATGATCCATATTTCACACTTATTTGGATTAAAAGATGTTATTAGACTCAAGCATCCACCTAAAATCCTCAGATAAGACAGCTTCAATGAGGTGAAAATTTAGGCATGGGCAGCCAATCAAGACATTCACTTGGTAGATGGAAAGTAAGAATGTGACATGTTCCACTCATTGTACTCATGGGAAAGTGTAAAGTATCATTGAGAAACACACCCGGCGCCAAAAAATATCGATGAGGTGTAAATGATTCATGCGGCACAAAAAAAGTCCTCCACGCATTGATTCGCAAGCTGAAAACTTTAATCTCAAATTCAGCAAACCCTTCATCGTTTTCCTCCTCATGAGAAACACCTTCTTCCTCTTCATCATCATAATCAATTTCCACTACTTCATTATTGTCTACCACTAAATCGATTGCAACTTCCTCTATTAGCATATTTGGTATCTCTTTTTCTTCTTCATCTTCTCTGACTTGTAAGGGATCTTTTGGAGTGCTACTATCATCATTATCATCTTCTGAGGTCCAGGGCCGTTCCTGACATTTGGTA